>JAWQEG010003074.1:0-112500 GCA_033782935.1 Petrolisthes cinctipes | reverse complement strand
GACTGAAAAAGGGTAAATTTGCAGACGATTTCAGTAATTTTGGGAACTTTAGACCAGAAAGTTGTCGCAAAACATTTTAACAGGTAATACCCCTCCCCTATGAAGTTAGAAAAATACACACACACACACAGAGAGAGAGAGAGAGAGAGAGAGAGAGAGAGAGAGAGAGAGAGAGAGAGAGAGAGAGAGATTAGAAGCTCAGAAGCCCCTCGTTTTCAGTAGTACATGCCTTCACCCTCCCACTGACCTCCCTGACCTACTCTATCTAACGAAGAGAGAGAGAGAGAGAGAGAGAGAGAGAGAGAGAGAGAGAGAGAGAGAGAGAGAGAGAGAGAGAGAGAGAGAGAGAGAGAGTACGATAGGTGAGAAAGAAGAGTAGGGAAGGAAGGCGCCTATATATATGTGTGTGTGAGAGAGAGAGGAAGGAGAAATGAGAGAGAAAGGAAGGCGTTTGTGAGAGAGAGAGAGAGAGAAAGAGAGAGAGAGAGAGAGAGAGAGAGGAAGGAGAGATGAGAGAAGAAGGAAGGCGTCTGTGTCTGTGTGTGTGAGAGAGAGAGAGAGAGAGGAAGGAGAGATGAGAGAGGAAGGAAGGCGTCTGTGTGTGTGTGTGTGTGTGTGTTGCAGGTGACAAAGGTGTTACTCTCTCAAGGACTGACTCGATGGATTAAAGGTTTTGTAAAGCACTTGTAAGGCTGTAATACATTTTGTTTAAAGTTCTTTATTTACCTTTAGTACAAGCCCCAACCAACACTCTGGGGAACGTTGCCGCTAAAGACCATGAAGTTATTTATTTGATACATGGTGGGAAATTAATATGAATAAATATATGTAAACAATTGCAATAATATCATGAAAGAAAACAAAAGACTCTGTAATGCAGGTGTTTAAATTATTTCAGTCACACATGCACATCTCTCTCTCTCTCTCTCTCTCTGGAAATACAGTAAACAGGATATCGGATATTGTAGTTAAACTTACGTGGGAAACAAAACACTATAGTAGAAAGGGGATTTATAATAGCTTTGTTGATCTACTTGGGAAACAAATTATTATAAGTAAAAATAAATCATAATGGTGTTGTTGATTTACTTGGGAAACAAAATATATATAAATAGAAATGAAAAAGATAATTTGTTGATCCACCTGTGAAACAATTTGTAAGGAAAAGCTTAACGAAAAATAGTGCGGTTTGTTTGTCTGGGACACACACACACACACACACACACACAAAAGAATGAAAACACTCTAATTGGTGTCTGGAAGAGGGGAGAAGGAGGAGGTGAGGTGGGGGCGGAGGAGGTAAAGGTAGTTGCTTCTGAAGCCATAACAATGATGGGTAAGTGAAGGAACAGAGAGATGGAGAGACATGATGAAGAGTGACGACGGAGAAATTCAGTGAGCCTCGGACACACACACACACACACAGACAGACAGACAAACAAGGCAGATATAAACAGAAACTATAGCTATTGGTCTAGCTGTGTAATAAGGGCTCATAAACTCACTCAGTTTGGGGTTAAAATAAATAAATGAAATTAAAATCAAACAAAAAAATCGCCCGTTCCAAGGAAATGTGCTTCTTAGTACGTAATTGAAGGGACCAATAGCCTTCAGTTCATCGACATCACTGACACTTACGAGTGAACACAATTAACACAAACCTCTGCGCGCGCATCCACTGAACGAAACCACAACAAAAGCATGCAGGAGGGAGAAGTTCTAGCAAGGACCGCAACAATTTGAAACCCTACCATCACTTCTTGGGATGACTGTACATGTAGTATAATTATGTCTTTGAGAGAGGAGGGGGTGGGTGAGTGAGTGAGTTATTATTCTGCTAGCGACATCTGGTAATCAAACACTGAAGGTGCTTCGCTGGGAGGGAGGTAACATTGGGTGAAGACGACAACTGCTGCACTACACACAACACCACAGTATACCAAGGGCCTGAGTGAGTGAGTGGAGACCAAAGGCAATAAATAGCAAGGAGGCAAAACAAAGGGGAAATAATAATACGTATATGTAGTGCCTGCTTCCCTCGTCTCTTTGTTGGTTTACACGGTCTCCACATCCCTCCACTAAACAGAGAGAGAGAGAGAGAGAGAGAGAGAGAGAGAGAGAGAGAGAGATTACGATATTCAAAAGTCCAACGGGTTCCAAGTTCTTCGGGGAACGCGTTCTCTCCTTTTTCCCGCCATTTTGCGCTCTTCGATTCTACTGTATGGGTGGTGGAGTTCTAATAAGCCTCCCCTCTCCGTCTCTCTCTTTCTATAATCCCTCCTCCAAGAAGACAAAAAAGTGAGATTCGAAGGTTTCCCGACCACCAAGCTGCTCCCACATTCTTGGTACAGCTAAGGCAGTGAGTTGAGTAGGCTGGTTGGTCGGTGAGTGGTGTTTCTGTCATGGCCTCCTGCTCCTTCTCCTCCTCCTCCTCCTCCTCCCAGCGGGCTTCCACGATCTCCCGCCAGACACAACAACTTCGGTCAACATGGAAGAGAAAGTGAGGGAAGAAAAGTACAGCAAGATAAGAGGGAAGAAAACTACAGAAAGAAAAATATATGAAGAGAAAAGTGATTATGGTGAATCTTTTGCTATATTCTACTTGTGACTAACTTTACGATGTGAGAAAATAGAATACATGGTTTGAGATTACGTATGTTTAGGTTATTAAAGTATTTTGATATGGACTATGAATCCCGCTAGTTTAAAGTTCATCACCAAAATAAGGCTCAATTAAGTTGTGGGACATCTTGAAGGCCTTATGACCCTCGAGTGAGTAAGTAAAGAAGAGAGGGAGTGAGTGAGTAAAGAAGAGAGGGAGTGAGTGAGTGAAGAAGCAAGTGAGTGGAACGAGGGGTGTAAAAATTGTCTCTAACTGAACTGACTCATATCCAGTGACTAAGAGGAATGCCAAGGAGGAGTTTTGTAGCGTATAATCCAATTCTGAGACGACACCAGCCAACTCCAGTCATGGCGATCTGAAGAAGATGTAGAAGTGAGTTGTGAGGGAAAAGGTGGAGGTGGTGTGCTGCAGAGAGAGAGAGAGAGAGAGTATAATCAACATAAAAATTAACTCGACAGGACAGAATGGCAGACAGACATGAAGACAAATAGAAGAGAGAGAGAGAGAGAGAGAGAGAGAGAGAGAGAGAGAGAGAGTTACATCTATTCCAAAAACCTTCAACAGACTCTCCAACTTCTCCATCCATCACCGCTTCCTCCACCACCATGACTTCAGCAATCACACATCCAGGCCTTAGGGAAACCGCAGCTATCGGGAGGAGAGCCTGAGCATGATCGGGGCCAGTGTATTTCTAGTTATTGTGGCAAAGTCTGTGTATAATTAAGTAAGTGCAATCTATCGTATTTTCTCAAGTGTATCTAGAAAATTATATATGGACTGACGTTTACCTTTGCATTCCTGGTAACACATCGGGATTGTCTCTAGAATTACGGCCCTATATATCCAGAAGGTATTAATAAGGTCTCTCAGGGACTGCATGTGCCTCGACTCCAAACACGTGAAGGAGGAAATAATCGTTTGTTTATCTTTGGGGCAACGGGGCCTATTTTGCGTCATATGAAATCGTCATTGCGTGAGCGATATGAAAGGAAGGGAAGAGATGTAAGGTTAAATGCTATGTAATGCATGAATAATAAGAGGAATGAGATCAGGTTAAATGCTATGTAATGAGTTCATAATAAGACACATTACAGTAGATAACATTCAAGAGGAGGAATATGAGAGCATTACAACAAGAGTATACAAGAGAAGTGGTGGTTATGAGGGTAAATAGTGCATAAAGAGAAACAAGAGGACGACACAAGCAGGATATATAAGAGGAGGAGAAAAGGGAACAAGGAAGAGAAGAGAGGGAAAAGGAGAGTAGAGGAGGGGGAGAGAAAGACAAAGAGGAAGACAGGAGAAGGTAAAAGGAGGTGCAGAGGAAGAGGAGACAAGGAGAGGAACACACCAAAGGAGCAGGATATAAAATGAGAGAAAGACAAGAAGGAAACTAGAGAAAGGGAGAGGAAGAAAAAACAAGAGACAGAAGGAGGAGGAGGAGGAGAGAAAACTAAGAAGGTCTATAGTGAAGGGGAGAGGAAGAAGAAATAGAGTAGACAAAAGGAGGAAGAGAGAAAACCAAGGGAGTGACAAGAGCAGGAGAAGCAGCAGAAACAGTCAGGACGTGTGAATACCATTGAGTGTTTTGGTGAGGCTGTAACTCATCCTAAAACACTACAGTAGCCAAGATGAGTACCTCCTCTGACATGTATGAAACAAGTGAGTAAGTTACTATTATGTTGTACAAATACTTACTTTCATTGCATTTTCCAGCCATATGATATAAACGAGGAAGATGTTGTGTATATCCCTTTAAGACAAAAATTAATGTAGCAGAGTAGTTAACTAAGTGTACACATAACAGAGGTGATGAGGAATAGACGATATTGGTATAGATTATGTTCGGAGCAATGTTTGGGGGCAATTGTGTCTGTGTCATTACCCTCGTTTGTGTGCGTGTGTGTGTGTGTGTGTTAAAAGACAGTATACAATACATAATGTTGGTGTTATAGATGTGTGTGTGTGTGTGTGTTAACCGTATACAATACATAATGTTGGTATTACAGGTGTGGTGTTGTGGGTGTTGGAGGGCTGTATCAGATTATGGACTTCACTTCTCTCGTACTTTGCCCTCGCTTGGCTATACATAAGAACAGGTTGGTTTCCTTACATAATACATACTGTACATCATTTTGACGAAAGGTTTAAATTATGGAGATTATACTATGCTCCAACCCCTTCCCTACAACCTCCTGGCCCCTGTCCCACTTCCTCTATCATCCTCTCACTTCGACCCCCTCCTCCTTCATCACCACTCCCTACCGCTATACCGTCGACCCCCCCCCCCACTCCTCTGCCCCTTTTCCTCGTTCACCTTCTATCTCTGCCCCTCCCCACCACCCCCTATCCCTACTTACGACCCCCCTCCCCTGCACTTGTAATACTATATACGGCTTCCCTGTCCCCCATTCCACTGTAAGCATGTGTTGGAGACGTATGAAGCATGAAGTAATAATTATCAGGTCACTTTTTTGTACCGGTACACAATATTACTGTTGTTTTTAACTCTTTTTCGTTGTTAATCTGTATGTAGGAGGAGTTACATAGAGTTACATAGATACACAGACCACAACAGATCTTACGGTCCACACGAGGTGACCTGATTTGAGGATTACTGGTAGAGAATATATTACTCCCCAGTGATAGTCGAAGATAGGGATAGCAAAGTAGTAGGTTCTCTCCCCACCCACCACTCCCTCCGGCCTAAAACAGCTTCCTATTAATTGCTTAAGGGTAAAATCCTCAACTGACGTCCAATATAAGTTCATTCCTACACAAGCACGTTACAGTGTCCTAAAACCCCATCACTGAACAATATATTTCAGTACACGTTTTACATTATTTAGTGGTCAATGATTAGGGTGTGTGGCAAGAGTAGCCTACACATCACGGTCATACGTCAAGGTATCCAAGATGGTATCCACACCTCAGCCTGCTCAGAGTTACCATTTGCCTTTTTGATGACTCGCCTTTCGACCAGATTCTTATGGCATGTCTCTGAGGCAACTACCCTAATGAGGGGGAGTAGATACTTGGTTATATTTTCCCTATTTAGTGGGGTGTCTGAAACAAGGTGTGTTACAATGCCATGTCAATCAGTAACCTAGTTCAGACGCTATTGCAAAAAAACGATATGTCACGGGCTTTGAAATGCATAGTACAATAAGTGGTTAGTAAGTCTATCTCGTATGATTGTTTCTAGCATTTTGCATACAACCGAGGTTAGGCTGATAGGGAGATAAATGCTGGGTAGAGATTTGCTGCCTTTTCTAAATATTGGTGTTACGTTAGCGAGCTTCCATTCGTCAGGTGTTGTCCCACTGTGTAGAGAACAATTAAAGAGCTTTTTGCTTCCTTTAATACGCGAGGGGAGAGCGTGTCAGGCCCAGGCACGACTACCTAGACTCCTAGTAGCTAGAGTTCTATACCGTGGGCCCAGTGACTTATTTACATTTAATTTTTCGGTACATTTTATTACGTCTCTTTCTCTTATGCTGATATTACTTAATACCTCGATGTTTCCATTTTGGACTGCTGTTTCTGTTGGGATATAATTCGGGTTTTCTATAGTAAAGACTGATGCAAAGAATTTGTTAAGGATACTACTCATTCGCTCTTCATCTGTGATAAAGTCTCTATTCTCGTCAAGTAGTGGTCCGATAGTTGAAGTGAGTATTTTCTTATGCCGAATATAACTGTAGAACTCTTTTGGTTTGGTTTTACTCTGGTTTGCAATATGTTTTTCAATGTCTTTTTACTCTGTTGAATAACTTTTGGCTTTTCGTCGTAAGATTGTAAACTTGGCCCGCTCATCATTGTCGTCTGGGATTTTCAATCTATTATGGGCGTTCTTATTGGCGCGTAAACAGTCTGCTATCTCTTTACTCCATCACTTGGGCTTAACGTTTTATACTGAACGTCGTTTTTTTAACGGTATGCTTTCCTTCACCGCTTTTATGTACGAATACTGTACGCATTAGTGAAAAAGTCCCATTGTGTATTAATTAATGTCGTTAGTGTCGCGCAGACAGTCCCAGTCAGCAGTATCTTTAAGTATCGCTCTGAGCTTGTAAAAATTTACTTTCCCAAAGTCGGGGATTTTTTTATTGCTGCTATTTATTTCGCTTCTAGTGAAATATATACTGAAATGCACACACACACACACACACACACATTCTCTCTCATTTTCACACACACACACACACACACTGTCTCATTCTCTCTCTCACTGTCTCTTCTTTCCCTAGTGATACCAGTGGGAGAGAGGGAGGAAGACCTGGTCAAGTGGGTCAGAGTTAAGGTTGGGAGTCAGGTCGCCAGTCAAGTGACCACCTTGAGTGACCTGTCTGACGGAGTGGTGTTATGTGGTCTCCTGCAGGCACTTGTACCCGGGGCATGTCCTCGTCACGACCTCCTGCCCCACGACTCACCCAATGCCAACCTTCGACTCGCCTCACGCCTCGCCGAGTATCAGCTGGGGGTGAAGCAGGTGTGTGTGTGTGTGATGGGAGGAGGGGTTGAAACAAATGAGTGTGTGTTACAGTGAAACAGGTTGTGTGTGTGTGTGTTATACCGTACTTCATTTGTCTTTATAGTGGTCAGACACACACCATATCGTAATTTAATTTTTCTCATATGCTACAGGTGGTGTGTGGGGAGGTTCAGGCATGGGTGGTACACTTCCTAAGGGCAGTACGGTATGCTGCCTTGCGTCGTCAGGTGCTTGGTGGACCCACACTTTCACCTCACGACCTTGCAATAACTCTCGGCGCTCACCAGGTACACGTACGAGTAAAACTGTGTACAATACTTCTGCTTCACCTCCTACAAAAATCTACAAAACTTCTGCTTTACCTCCTACAATGACCTACAAAACTTCTGCTTTACCTCCTACAAAGCCTTACAAAACTTCTGCTTTACCTCCTACAATGACCTACAAAACTTCTGCTTTACCTCCTACAGACTTTACAAAACTTCTACTTTACCTCCTACAAAGACCTACAAAACTTCTTCGTCATCTACACATCCTACGTTTCACTGCAAAACTTCTGCTTCACCTCCTACATTTTTCCTGCAAAGTTTCTGCTTTACCTTTTGTATATCCTGTCCTGTTCTTATGTGTGAGGTACAGTGTTCACATTTCAATATACTGTATGATCATTGTGCATTGTGAATCTGTGTGTGTATTTTCCAGGTGGTGCCACGAGGGATGGGTCTTCAGCTGGGTGTGGTGGGGAGGTGGGCTCGCTTCACACTCTACATGGCCACATATGCTGGGGTGGATCTTGCAGTGGAGGTCAAGAGTGATAAGGGTGATCACTGCAGTCATCGCATCACTGACCAGTCCCCATCCCTCACCTCACCCGCCACAAGCCAGGCTCTCAAGGTCAGTGGAAACATGTAAACACAATCCTTCCTATAGTTCCTCTTCCTCCTGCTCCTCAACACTCACATTTAAGGGGGTGCGGGAATAGGGAGACAGGCTTGGGGGGGGGGGGGGGTGCGGGAATAGAGGGACAGGCTTGGTGGGTAGAAAGCCTGTCCCCTATTCCTGCACCTCCCTAACCCCCCTCATGCCTGTCCCCCTACTCCCGCACCCCCTAACCCCCCCCCCAAGCCTGTCCCCCTATTCCCGCACCCCCTTAAGTATATCAAGTTTAGTGGGAGTAAAAGAGGTAGAGAGGGTAATATGTTTAGTTCCTATACAAAAGAGTACCTCTAGATAACTGAACTAATACAACACACTCCTCTTTATACTCCATAACTCAAATCTCTCCTCATATCCTTCTGGTAAAGTACAATAACATGCATCACTGAAATAAAAAAAAAAATAATAATCAATCGATCAATCAATTGTCGCCGGAAAAAAAATCAATCAATCTATCTATTATATCACACAGGGGCACCACGACCATAGCCACAACCTACCACTGGAGTATGAGATTGGAGACGGTGAGGTTCGTGTGGCTTGGCTTCCTTTCCAGCAGGCTCGTCACTCCGTCTCTCTGATATGGGCTGGCCACCACGTCTTTGGATCACCTTTCACCGTCTATATTGACCAGTCACAGGTAAGGAAGGGTATGTTGTTGTGTTGCGTATTTAGATGTGGATGGTGGTATAATTTCGACACACTGAAGGTTACTTTTAATGAGGTTGGGGACTGGGGTTATTATTCATTTGGCACATTGAAGGTTACCTCTACTTTTTGTATAATTTTTTTTCTTTTCCAAATGCATGTATAGTACAGTCACGGCCTACAGTCCTGCAACACCTTCGCAAAAAAAAAAAAAAAAAAAAAAAAAAAAAAAAAATATATATATATATATATAAATAATGTGAAACTATAGCTGTTGGTTTCTGTAATATTGGTTCATATGATTCACACAAATGACCCACTCTCA
This sequence comes from Petrolisthes cinctipes, assembly GCA_033782935.1. Classification (NCBI taxonomy): domain Eukaryota; kingdom Metazoa; phylum Arthropoda; class Malacostraca; order Decapoda; family Porcellanidae; genus Petrolisthes; species Petrolisthes cinctipes. The sequence goes on along the minus strand of JAWQEG010003074.1, from coordinate 103,473 downwards.
ATCACCTGACTGACGCAAGACTTTGGGCCGTAACTGTACCATTTTTTTTTTTCCCGTAGCACAATTCCCCAGTACGGAAGAGACAAATCCTCTGGCCACTACGAGACGGTAACGACACAGAGACAGAGAGTGAAGCCGGGGGTGCACTGTCTGCCGTGTGCTGTGATGAAAACGACCCATGCAGCAAGGGACACGCTGGGGCCCGCAGGTGTGTACAGTTGCCCACATAATTTTCGATACATGTGGGGTAACTTGGGTAAACACGTATCCGGTTCCCTCTATAGTACGTTTTTATTTATTTCATCCTGGCGAAAATGCACCGATTCCCTTCTAAATATGAGTGGAGATACAGTTTGAGATATATTTCAGTTTATATAAGTTACAGATAAGCACCTACTGTAGTCGTGTTTATTTTTTATATATGATGGAATTCACTACTGGTTCTGTGCCTCTAGGTTCATGAATATCCTGAGGCGGCGGGTTCTGCGTCGTGTGGTTCACGTGGGGGACCGGGATGTGGTTCTACAAGGCAAGGAAAGCATCGGCGGCTCCAACAAGGCTCGCAAGGTTATGCTCCTCCCCCTCCATCCCTTCACCAAATCACCATCAGATAATATATTAGATTGATACTTGGTTCATACCTGTTGTTTGTATTCTTCCCTAGTGTAATGGTAACAGTATATATGTATTGTATATATTTGTTTGGTAAATAAAACTTGAAAGTAAAATAAGTAAATAGAAGTTGAAATAAAAATGCTGGGGAGAACTGAGGAATAGGCCTACCTACATGAAGAAGGCTGGCCAAGCTAAAAGAGTAAAAACTTTACTTATCTCAATTGGAAAGGTTTTACTGAAGGGCTGTCTATCCACCTCAAAGAAGCTACAGTATTTACTCCCTGTCCCCAGGAGAACTGTGTAGCACTTAGATTATTCATCTCTCCTAATAGCATGGTAAGTTTGAGTATATCTATGTATTCAACCTAAATTATGTCTCAGAACTAACCACCTAAAACAATGTACGTAGTTTGTTGCTTTGTATAGTTTGAAGGAACAAATGCCTTTACTTTAATGAAAATATTTGATTGTTCTCATTTATATGTATGTACAGCTGCAGAAAATCTGTCATTTATTGTATAGTATACTCATGAGATTTTTTAAACACTGTTAATGGTTTAGTGTTCACAAAGTTAGCATATGCTGAGCTTAGATAAACATGCAAGCATTTTATTTTATAAAAGTTGTGGGATAGTAATGTAATGAAATACAAGCTATGCTAAGTTTAGATAAACGAGGACATATTTAATTTGGCATCTTGTGACAGTTGCATGGCGTCCACAGGCGTTCCAGCGAATGTCGTCGAAGGAGTTGCAGGACCACACCCCAGAGACCCCAACTCAGGGCTCCAGCTCAGCTCCACTCTCTCGTCAGGGTTCCCAGGATGGCAAGCACTCCACTGTCTCTCCAACCTTTCACCAGGAGGACAGTACAACCAGGCATGATGTCAATACTCAGGAGGATACAACCGTTCCTGATAGTTTGTTAGAGAATAGTATAATATCAGCAGTTAGAGGTGAAAGGGAAGGAGGGAGCCATTTATCTCTGGAGATTATCGAGTCAAAATTGGCTTCCCCTGAGATGGCTTACGGTTTACAGGATACGCTGAGTGAGAACAGTGTGTCATGTAGGATTTTTGACCTGTCTCAGCCAAATGTTGCAGACGAAAATGAATCTCTTGAGGAAGAGTTAGTAAATTCAGAACCTAATGAAGTTACAGCTGAAACAAATGAGGGAAAAAGTGTATCTGCCAAATCTAAAGTTACAACCCACAAGTCACGTAGGAAAAGAAGAAAGAAACCTGGGGTTGTTTCCAAGGGCTTTGTGGCAGACTATCTCACTCATTTTTATCGAAGGTGTGACAGGATTTCAACTATGTGTGAATTTATCATAAAACACAGCCCTAAGAAGAATGCACTCAACGTTGTAAAGGTTGCCTCAAAGATTATCAACTCTGACTTTAGCAATGTGATGAGGTATTCCCACACTCTTCAAGGCACCAATACCCAGGGACTCTCAAAGGAAGATGATGTGGGCTCCTTATATCTAGAGTTCAGGGACGAAATTCTGGAAAGTGTACTTGATGAAGAGGGTAACGTCCTGAGCGTTGACCTTAGTAGTGGCGATTTGGAAGATTACACCGATGCCTCCGACTCCTTTGGCAGCTTAGAGAGTCCTGATTTGAGTGTAAAAGATGAAGCGGAGACTGAAGTTACAACAGACGCACAGACAGTTGGAATAATCCCTCAATTGGAGGTCAATGAAGAGGCTATAACAGAGGACATGGTGCAAGCTGGGGAGGATGAAAGTGATGAGAAGGTGGTTTACAGCTGTGATATGGATTATTTGCAAACTATTGATGAAGTGACAGAGCCCAATTCTCTGGTTGATGATGAACGATGGGCCACGGAGCTGGGAACATGTGAGGAGCTGCCAACAGAGAGAGAGTTCCAGCCAGAGGTACAGGAGGGACTTGGGAACAAAGTTGATGCACTATCTACCCAGGAGCCTACAGTTATGGATACAAAGGTGGTGGCGGATGGAGGTTTTCAAGAATATGCCACTGATGTGATGACATTCACTGAGGCTCTCCCAGAACCTGTTACTCATATCTTGGAATCACCAAAATCACTGGTTTCTGGTAATGAATCTCACGAGGATGAAGTCTGCAAGATGTATGAGGAATCACTTAGGAAATTCACAGAGGATTTGAGATCACAAGAGGAAACAGACAAAATATGTAATTTAACACATGAAGAGACAAAATATGTTGAAAATAATATGGAGGGTAGCACACATCAAGAGGTGGCAGAGCAACCAGATATTTTCATGCAAATCCCTCAAGCACTTCAAATAACCGACATTTCTACAACAGGTGCAGAATTATCAGAACAAGTAACTGAAAATCACCAAGAAATTAAAATATTACATGTCAGCCACGACGTAAATGAAGAGCCTTCCAACATTCTACAGCAACACTCTGAACCTCACGACCTTGATAATTTACCTAGATTAATAGGCGATATGAATGACCTGCAGCCAGAGATAAATGACCCCCTCAGACCTCTTGATGGTGTGCCTAAATTTACAGACAATCTTCTACAGAACACTGAAGACACAACACAAATATCTCACCCAGTCAGTAGTCTGTTGCACACATATGAAAACCAACTACAAGACGGAGAAACTGACATACAGATCACTGATAATTTACCTGCAGCTGTTGAGGAGTTACATCCCACCACGAATGATTTGCCACAGACCACAACAGACACCCTCCAATATATCACACCTTACCCATCACAGACCTCAGAACCTGAACCAGAGACAGATGACGACTTCCCACTGACCACTAAAAGCACACCACCGATGACATTAGACACCACCACCAACACCACCACTACTAAAGTACAAGAGTCAATTTCAGAATGCTCTACCACCACAACTAAAGTAGAAGAGTCAACTTCAGAATGCTCACAAAACTCGACAGAGGTAGTTATTGGAGTGACAGAGATCCAGCCACCAGACCATAATCAGCTGCCTCTCGTCCTGGATAAGCTGAAAACACACATCCCTGAACATGAAGGGACAGAAGAGTTCCAGACACCTCAGAGTTCTCCTGCCATTGGAGTGATGGAGGCACCTGACTTATCCATTGCCAGAGGAGAACCTGTATTTATTCAAGAATTTTCAGAAAATGACTCTGTCAGGCCTTTGAAGTTACAGTGTGATGATTTAGAAACTCCATTGGATGTTCCTGATGATCTGAGTGATCGAGAACGAGATAAACATAGTGAAGCAGTAAACACTGATACCGAAGACTTCCACACTCCTCTTAAGGATTCCGAACCACGTGAGAGATTATGTATTGAGAATCAGAATACATCACCATACTCAGGTGTTTCTGCTGAAGTGAGTAACGTGGCAGGGGCTTGTTTAGGCAATGAAGGTATTGATGGAGGACAGCAGGAACACATTCAGGTTTGCTCCACTGTGCAGCAGAAGCGGGAAGCTCTTCAAAAACTACTTGGTGTTTCTGCCAAGTCACCATCTCCAGTGTCCCAGGAAGTTGCTCGGATCACGTCCATCGTTGCTCAAACCAAAAATATTTTCAAGTTCAGAGACCTTAATAAGCATCATGCAAAAGAGTGTTACTTTGTCCCAATTGATATTCCCAGTGAGAAATCTGTTACTGAAGAAAAGTGCATTACCAACTCAAATTCAGGTAAATCTACGATCAGCATGGCTCGTCGTGGGTCAGTCTCAAAGTTCAAGTCAATGTTTGAAACAAAGTCTCTCCAAGAAATAGCACAATTACAAAGTGATTCCATTGTCTCAGAAACGAGTATGACTGGCAGTGAAAAAATTACACCAGAAAATAAAAAAGTAGCAATCATGAATAAAATCAACAAGAATCACTCAACCGAGAATTCCCCTAAAGATGATGTGAACGAAACACTAAGACAAAAAGGAAGAAAACCAATTCGCAGTGCCTTCTCTCTCCCGGTCATATCACCAGACATGGACCTCCTTAATCAGTTCAGGGTGGACACTGACACAAACGAGAATAAACCCACCAAAGAGCTCCTGCAACCGATACCAACAAAGAGAAAGATTGGATTGCCCAGATCAGCTTTCTCAGAGGACCAGACATCCAAGATCTTTCCCATACCAGTGCCTCATTCTAACCGATTCCCCTATAGCAGTTATGTGAAGCCGGTTGAAGTGGAGTCTGAGAGGAGGGTCTCACGTCTCAGATCAATCTTTGAGTCTCCAGAAGAGAGAAAAGTGCACAGATCATTTTCACAAAAGATGAAAAGATTTATTGTTGAGGCTGAAGACACTGACCTTCCTGAGACAAAAGAAGCAGTTAAATCCCCTCCTGAGTTTGTATCTGATTCCAACACTTCACCCCAGATGGATACAACATGTACTGACAATGCTGCTATTTCTTCTGAGCACTTTGTAACATCTATTCTGGAGTCACTTGAGAAGAATGAAGCCACAAAGTCAGGTGAGATTCTTAATAATATATCACCTACTGATGACATTACATATGCTGAGAATAATAAGGAACTGTGTCCCCCTCTTGAAGAGTCCATTCCGACACTCTATATTCCGGCAGCTGAAGACAACTTAAGTGAGGGCCAAAGTGTTGTGTCCCCTTCTGAAGTAGAATCAAACCAGACGTCTACAGAACTTGAGCTAAAGAAAAAATCACAGAAATTGGTGGTGGCACTGGAAAATATGGAAAAAGATATTAGGGAAATGCAGGTATCCGTCGAACGTCTGAATGAACACTTCCCAATCATTCACCCTGATGATGAGGACCTCACATGTAACTCACTAAAGATGGAAAAGGAAGAGGAAATCATACCCAAAGGCCAGGTTCTCAAGATGACAAGGAAGTTTAACTCAAGTTTAGATGATGCATATATTGGGGAAACCCACTCTTCAGAGGTTAACCATCCAGGGACTCCTCCAGTCTCTCTCCAAGGTGAAAAAGAGGGTGGAAATATCAAGGACTCTCAATTCTTGACACACGAACAACTGCTTCCTGAATCAGGTCAAGTTGTGTCACACACGAGAAGTTTTGAACTTTCTGCCTCACCTGAATCCAGGAAGGAGGACCAATCTGTGTCAGATGTCTTACAGCACTCACCCAGAGCAAAGAAACTAATCCGGCAGGCAAGAACAACCGATGCCTCATGGGAGCACATGCTAGACACGACCAGCGAAATGTCTGAAGCTGGGGAACAGACCCAAAGTTACGCGAAACAGGAGACATTGGAACCAAACACAGGGTTGCAAGAGTCTCCTGGGGAACACACACAACCACTTAGTGTGGTGATGGAAACCTGTAATGAAATGAGGGAACTTATTAATACAGAACCATCCTTTACTGAAGTAAGGAAATATGATGATGAAGTGACTGAATCGTGTACTGCACAGTCTGCTGATGACGTGACAGAACCTGTTGATGAGGTGACAGATCTTGTCAGTGAGGTGAACAAACCTTTTACAATAACAGACTCTGTTAATGAAGTAACAGAATCTCTCACTGAAGTAATGAAATCTGTTGAGGAGATAAATTCTCCTGTTGAGGCAAGAGAATCTATTAATAAGGAGTCAAAAGATACTGATGAGGTGAGGGAATCAGTTGACTTGACTGTTAAGATCATGGAATCCACTGATGAGTTGACAGAATATGGAGAGGAGGTGACAGAATCCTTTGATGAAATTAATGAATCTGTTGATGAAGTAATGAAAGTTAATGATGATGAGAATGAGTCTGCGAGTGGAGTGAATGAACATGATGATGAGATGAAAAATGCAGACAGTGAAGAGACAGGAACCTCCATCACTAATAAGGAGACACTTTTATATGAACTTGGCGAGATGGGAAAGCCTAATGACCAGATAGAAGAACAAGCACAAGTGAATGTTGAACTTTTTAGCCCACTGGATGAGTCAGATGAACAGATAAAGATAAATGTTGAACCAGTAATAAACCCAGTGGATGAGTCAGATGAACAGATACAGATGATTGATGAACCAGTAAACCCAGTGGATGAGTCAGATGAAGAGGAACAGATGATTGATGAACCAGTAAACCCAGTGGATGAGTCACATGAAGAGGAACAGATGATTGATGAACCATTAAACCCAGTAGATGAGTCACATGAAGAGGAACAGATGATTGATGAACCAGTAAACCCAGTGGATGAGTCAGATGAACAGATACAGATGATTGAGGAACCAGTAAACCCAGTGGATGAGTCACATGAAGAGGAACAGATGATTGATGAACCAGTAAACCCAGTGGATGAGTCAGATGAACAGATACAGATGATTGATGAACCAGTAAACCCAGTGGATGAGTCAGATGAAGAGGAACAGATGATGACCAAACCTGATGACCCACTACAAGGGTTATTAAATACAATCGACCACCTGCAGGAAGAAGTTGCCATCCTTGTTGACCAGTTACACAAGCCTGACCCATCACTTGAGCTCCTAGAGGGACAGTCCTACCCCGTAAGTAAAATGGGGGAGGCTGCAGAAATTAATGAAGATATACAAGAAGAGATGATCATCATTTCTGAAGGGGAAATGTCCAGGGGTTTCCAGGAGCATGAGCCAGTGCCTTCAATTGATCAGTTAATGAATCTCTTGGTGCCACTAGAGGAGAAGGTTGATCAGCAGTTTGAGGCAACAGACACCAAACCCCAGCTGCATGTACAGGAGCCAGCTGGTTATGTTAGGGAAGAAGTGAGCAAAAATGAAGAAAATTTGAAAGAGTTTGCAGATGCATTGGAAGACATGACAGTAATACCAGAGAAGAAAAAGTCAATGTGTAGGCTACAGCTTCACACTGACTCCATTTACCTTAGTATAGACGAAGAAGTCACCCTCCCTGAGACACCACATGACCTCCCTCTTCACCAGCAGCATCAACAAGGTCAACTAGTTTCCCTTCTTGAACAACATCTGTCACCTGCCACCCAACCTGCAGAATCAGTTATGTCATTTGTCTCTGAGAACTCTGCTGAACTGCTTGACCATGAAGAACCAGCTCCACCCTCAGATCTTTTTGAAGTATCAGCTGAACCGTCAGATCTTCTTGAAGCCCCAGCTGAACCGTCAGATCTTCTTGATACACCAGTTGAACCCTCAGTTCTTCTTGGAGAATCAGTTGAACCTTTTAATCTTTTTGATGCATCAGGTGAACCTCCTAATATCCTTAAAGAACTAGTTACTCCCTCAGATATTGTGGAGCAGCCTGCAGCTTCTGATCATCTTAGAGATCCAGCTGCTCTCTCTGCTCTTGAAGAACTAACTAAACCTTCTGATCCTCATGATAAACCAACTAATGCGATTGGCTATCTTGGTGAACCATCTGCTCATTGCAATATACTTGGTGAACCAGTTACATCTTATCAACTTACTGGAAAAATGGCTGAACTTGATCTTCACAGAGAACTAGTTGAAACTTTTGACTCTGGAGAGCAAAGTAATCTTGACAAACCGAGAGTCTCCCTGGAACAATTGGCAGGAGAAGATATGGTGGATGTAGACCAACCACAGCAGCCTAGAGAAGGGAAAATTATAGGAGAGTTTCTTGATGTGGTGCAGGAAGAGGGAATGACTGGTGCAGCTGTATTGTGTAGTGTGGTGCAGGAGGAGACAGGTACAGGTACAACTAAGTCTATTAATATATTACAGGACATGAGAAAGGATGCAGCTGATATTAGTTTTGTGGTGCAGGAGACAAGGACTGACTTAGCAGAGGTAGGAAATATCGAGTTGGAAGATAGAGGGACAGATGCACCAGATGTTAGTGATATGTTGGAGGAGGAGGAGGAGACAAAGGCAGGGGTACAAGAGACAGAAAGGGTGATGAGTGTACCAGCCCTGGCAGTGCTGACGGCCACACCAGAAAGTGAGGTCCAGGAATCCGAAGACCCACTCACCTTCACCACCTCAGAGTCAGACGATACCCACCACGAAGACCACAATCCAGACCCTAGTACTTATGTGTCTTTGCAGGAGGATATGTCCTTGGATTTCATTAGTGATCCAAGAATTCCACTCGAGGTATGTGATGTAGAACTATTAGATTCTCAAGACGGTGTTTCCCCCCACAGCTCAGATGGGAAGCCTTACCAAGCAACATCTACTGTATCTACAAATCTGCTGCATGAGGAACCTGAATTGATGACTATTGCCTCTAGGGAGAGTGGTGAGGCAGAATTCCCTTCAGTAAGTGGAAACTCTTGTGATGACCATGATGTGGTAATTTGCCTTCCAGACCACAGAGATGACAGAGATATTGAGAATAATCAACATATGGAGAATCTTGAGGAACACCAAGGCTCACCCTGGCTCATGTTTACTGCCATCTCAGACTATATTCGTTCCCGCTCACCATCGCCACTCAGTATGATTTTTGGTGAGAGTCGTCCTCAGACACCACTCTTGGATGAGACGTCCGAGAGGGATGATGCTGGCCAAGACAATCCCAGTTTGTTATCTAGAGAGCCAAGTGTCACCACACAGGAAACAGAGGAATATATTCTGCCACCTGATAATGATTTTCCCCTTGAAGATGTTTCCACTCCAGTCCACATAGTAACTCGTTCAATGGTTCCTCCTGGGTTCCTTCCCTTGGGTTTAGTCAATCTACCCAATATAAATTCGCCAGGGCTGGTTCAGGAGAGAGGAAATGACTCGCTAGATAGTCTCACCAGCCCCACCTATGAGTCTGCCAAGGAAGTGTGTTCAGCTCTGGTCCAACCTATGTCCCAAGAGCAGTCGTTGGCAGGTGTGACTTTTCCAGACACTACCCCAGAGTGTGAAGATGTACCTGAACTCCCAACAGACACACAGAAATCAGTCACACAAGTTCTGACCAGTGATGATCCTCTGTTACTTCATGGTTTTGATCATCAAGAACATTCAGAATCACAACTGCTTCATCTAGCAGCTGGAGAAGACAATAACCTTATCAACAGCGAAGACCCAAGTTGCAATAAACAAAAAGCAGAGAGTGACTCAGAACAGTCATTGTCAGAGATTTACCCTTCAGAAAACAAACTGAAATTGGAAAATGAAGAAAATTTGATTGATGTTAACGTGTTACAAATAAGCACATCTGCAGACAGCACAAGGGAAGAAGGGACAGTAACTTCCCTGGTGACAGATAATGCTACCACGACAGATGAGCAACCCAACCCAACATGCAAGGAAATTCAATTATCAGACCCACAAGACAAGACTATTGGTGGTATACTTTTACCAGACAGCATGATGTTGGTGGGCAAATGTGGTGGTGTGGAAAATACAATGCCACACATCCCCCTCCAGACTCAAACTCCCTGGAATAGCATGTGTCAGGATTCCATGGAGGATGTTCCTGATAATTTCTCTGTCTCCCTAGATAATGCTGAGCTCACCAAAAGAATGTCTGAGATTGAAGAATTTGAACTATCTCAAGAAATTTGTAAAGAACTTGGTCAGGAAGACAGAAAAGTGGATAAGGAAGCTAATGATTATGCAAGCAGTGAAGCATCATCTCTGAACTTACAATCAACAACAATAACAGAAGCTGAGTACATTGATAGTGAGAGAGAGAGTCAGAGTGATGTAAAAGATGTGACTCCAGAACCAAGTGAACCTGTGAAGTTTGAAGGAATATCAGGTGATCAAGACAAAGTAACTCCTGCTTTACCTGCAGAAGGAACTGTAATGACAGATCAACCCTGTCACAATCAGAGACCATTATCCTTTGGTTTCCTACAGATCAATACACCTTGGAACAGTATCTGCCAGGACTCTGTAGAGGAAACTCGGGAAGCTCACAACATTGTACTTGATGCAGCTGACCTCACGAGAAGGATTATGGATATGCAAGAGAGAGATTCGCCATTAGTGATCAGCCAAGAAGAGGAAGGCAAACAGACCCATCCAGATAGTGCAGGAAAATTATTATCTGTAACTCAGGTGCCTGAAATAACAGCGACGGAAACAGAACCCTCAGGAGTTAAATCCTTTGATGAGAGTTCATTGAATATTATGTTGAAGCCAGCTGAGCCCAATGTGTCTGATATGAGCAGTTGTGAATCTGATTCTGATGATGACATGAGAGTGGGACCAATCAAGGGCTGCCATCCGCTGGTCATCCCTCTTTCAGTCAGCCCTTGTAAGTCTCCAGTTTCAACCACCGACAGTGATGACTCTCAGTCTGAATCTGATGTGACCACAGATGAGGATGAGGTTGAACTGGTAAGCAAACCCAAGTCCAAGTTCATTAAGCCAGCCCACAGTCACAGGAGTAAACTTCACACAATTCCAGAGCTGTCGGAAGATGAAGAACCAGTGCCCGTCAGACCCCCAAGGGTTAGACGACCTTCACTGACCAAGCTGAGAATAGAAGGTCGGGGCTGGGATTCGCCAATGAGTGGAACACCCTCTCCTAGAATAGATCAGCGTTCCCCACAAATTGGCAAAATGACACCAGAATACTCAAGAAACATTGAATATCCCAAGGAGAACTCTTCTTGTTTGAGGATCACTGAGGAAAACACTGACACTTCCCCAGATGACGATGCAGATGAACAGGCCTCACCACCACAGAGGATGTCACACCTACACCACCACCAGCCTGTGTACTCCTCCAGCGATAGTGAGGATGACGAGCCACAGCAGCGTTACGGAAGACGTTCTTTTGTGGGTGGATTCTTCACAAGACCCATCGGAGGAGGGTATGCAGGAGACTCAGAGCTGGACCAACACACTCCTTCATTCACACAACTAACTGAGGATACTAATGAACACTTGAAGCTTGGAGATTCTGTGGATTCAAATGAGAGTAAGCCTATAAATAAAGACGAAAATATCGCCGAAGAACAATGTGTGCACAAACCTGAAAATACAGAGGTAGTGACTAAAGAGGATAGTGTTGAAACTGAACAGAAAAGTACAAAAGAATCAGGTATCCTTACCACAGGATTAGATGAGAGTGACACAATAAGCAACTTGGGTGGCGACAGCATACCCATGGAACCCGAGAAAGAGAGTACCACGAATCTTACAGAACAAACCTCCCAGGCAAATCTGCTTCAATTTGCTGAGGAAGAGGTAACCCAAGCATCCTTTTTTCCACCAATAGAGACTTTGCTCATCCCAGCACAGGCTGTCCCCATCACACTAGATCCAAGAAACTCACAGGAGATGACTGATGCCTTTCTCTTGGAGGGAAAAATTGCCAGACCAGAATACATTATCACTTCACTTGGGCATGAGAGTGTTCTCACTGAGAAAGCATTTGCCCCTCCGATGGAAATGCTCCTAATACCAGAACTTGCAATGCTGGAAACAGAGGACAAAGACAAAGCACTGGAAAACATGACAGAGAATCCTGTGGAAGCTGCTCATATGAAACAGTTGGAAGAGAGTCATGAGGATTTTTTATATTCAGACTCTGATCAGAGTGTGTCTGTCAGTGTTCAAGACAATGGTAATGACAAACAGAAAAGTGAGGAAACTGCTCAGCAGAGTACATGGAAACTGGGAAGCGTGGAAGATGATGGTGGAGAGAAAGCTGGTAATGTGGCTGAGACTGCATGCACTGATGACATATTTTTCTCTGAAACACACGTGGCAGCAGAGTCAGACTTGGTTCTGGAATCAAATCATAGAAGTTATGTACTAAGTTCAATAGACCTGACTGATGAAGGGACCAGTGCTGACAGGGAGAGTGATGACAACAGCAGCAGCAAAGTTCTCACCAAAGAACAGTTGACCTTTTTTCAGAGTGGTGGACTGCAGCGCCTGGCTCACTCCCTTGATGCTATCGGTGCCAACAGTGTGACAGGTGAGACACAATGTTCTAATAGTGTACTTGGCGAGCCTTGTCCACTCCCTGCTGTAGATCTTAGCCAGAGCACAAGTAATGTTGTTCCTGTCCCTTCCACCATCCTGCAGCTCACAGCAGCTTCCCTCTCCTCCTGTACCTCGCTACCTGAAGCAGGCACGCTGGATGATGCACCACAAGACATGACAAGTGAAGTCTTATCTAAAAGTGGTGAAGCTGAGATTAAAATGAGAGAAGGGTGTGATGACATCTTCCCCATAGAGAGCCAAACCTTCTCAGTAACAGCCACAAATGACCCTTTCCTCCTGCAATACACAAGTTCACTATGGCCTGAGGATCCATTCAGCAGCAACCACAAGGAAGAAATATGGGGTAATGATTACAAAAACGACGAGGGTCACGTGGTAGAGAGAAGCCATAACAGCTGGGGTTGGGAAGGAAAAATGTCAATATTCCCTCTCACACAAGACTCTGAGAAGCCACATCTGAGTCTGCCAGTGATGTCTCAGACCCTGTGTGAGGAACCTGTGGGAGGTGATGGCGAGTGTAGGATTGAACATCAAGTCACTACTCCTCTGAGAGTGGGACAAACAGTACACAGAGATTGGGAGGGAACAGAGACGGAGGTATCATGGTCTACACTAAGTGATGTGAGTGATAAGGCATTTATTTATGACTTAGTGGATGTTGGTGAGGCCATCAATCCAACTGTGGGTGATAATGAAGATGATATTTCTGCATCTGTCTCCGTGGGTGATAATGACGATGATATTTGTGCATCTGTCTCCGTTTCAACTATTTTTGGACCAGATAAAGATGAACATACAGAACAGCTTCATGTGGATAATGATAGTGGCTTGGGAGCATCCAAAAGCACCACCAATATCATACAAGTCGGCCTCGATAATGAAGAAACACAGTCAAGTCCATCTAAAGAGGGGAGTTCCGGTTCACTGACTGACGTGGTGTGTGGGGGAGGTGCCAGTACTGACCATCTGGCTGCTTCCCCTCAGCCTTTGCTGACTGACCTCAATACCAACACTTTAAGAGGATTTATCTCTTTAGAAACCTTACAACCTCGTCCAGCAAATGATTTTCGTGAAAGTGAAGAAGTTATTGAGTGTGATGTGAAGACAGAAGATGAGAATGATGAGCAATCAGACTCACCCCCCACAGGGATGTCATCTAGTGGCGTTGTAGCTCATATAACAACATCAGATGCTTTATTGACTTGTACCCTACAGGAATTAAGTCAGTGGGATGAAGGGAAGGATCATGTACAGGTGGAGACAAGTGACTCCTCACCTGCTTCACTCATACCTGAAGTGCATACCACTATTGACCCATTTATGTCACGTCTGGCACCTGTCACTGCCCTGCCACCTGATGCCCTCACTCCTGCCATCAGTACAACTTTTTCTGAAGGAGATCTCAACACCAGAGATATATTGGGTTTGGAGGAAGACCCACTAGTAAATACACAAGATAACTTAATCAGTGATGTAAACACAGAAACCTCACTAGTAAGTAGACCTCTTGACCTAATGTGTCAAGTAGTTACAGAGGAATTAATCAGTTTTGATGAAGTGAGCAACTTTACTTCACCACAAAAAGCAGCAGGTGAGATAGACACTGACACTGTGTTCACATTAGACAGTGAAGCATCTCTCAACACACAGACAGATGTGAGAGGGACAGTAATCCAATTTAGTGAAGCCAGGGAAGTCAGTGATTCAGTTAGTGGTGAGAAGAAGGGTCAGATCCCCCATTCATCCACAGAAATCCTACCAACTGGAGTAGCTGATGGGGAAGGGGAGAGAAAGAATGAAAAGGAAGACAGAGAGGGAGGAAAAGAGAAATCTACAGAATGCACAGTAGTGAGTGATAGTTTATGTGAGCTTGGTCAGTGTGTGGTGAGTGTGTGTGAAGCTGTGACGACAAACACTACTGCCTTGGAAGAAAAAGCAGAAGAAAGTGACATCAAGGACAATGTGTGTTGTGATTCCCCTGAAAAGGATGAAGAAAAAACAGATGTTATTGAGGATGTAGCTTTTCCAGCACTCACAGAACCTAATCAAGATCAAGAAGGGGAACTAGAGGAGACAGGAGGTGAAATAATCTTACGAGAGAAACATTTTCAAGAAAGTGAACCCAATGGCCCAGAAATAGAAAAGGATAGTACAAGTGTGTGTGAGGAAGATCAGAGTGGGAGCAGCAAGAGTGAATACCCTCTGGTGACTGCAGGGGAGGTGTTGGAATTGGAGTCACCCGGAGCAAGTGGATCTCAGGGTGACAAAGAAAACACGCTCTCAGAAATCTCGTCTGACATTTTTGAGACTGTGCGTGACTCCTCCATTGCCATAGATCCTCTTGTGCTGCAAAAACTGAGTGCTGTCACCCTCGACACCACAAACAAAGGCTCAGATCACTCAGGTGACAACATCAACCAAGCTACCTCCTCTGATGCTTCAGATTTTGGTACTCTTGTGGGCATTGGTGAAAGTTCAAAAGAAATTCCAAAGGCAACAGATGTTTTATCAATTCACCAGGAAGCAGATAGTACCTTACAAAAGAATATAAATGATTTAGATGTGGGAATGGGAAAATGTCATCAAAAATATTGTGGCTCAATTTCCTCCAGTAACACTGAAGCTATTCTCACTGAACTCCAACAGATGCTTGACAAGGAAGGATCTGTTTCCTCAGTGACAGCCTCAAGTTCAGAGAGATCTCATACACCTATCAAGGATTTATGCTTGCCAAGCGATGATAGGAACACAGAACGCTGGGTCAATGATGTGGCACAAAATTATTCCCAAGCTGACACCTCACTGGGCAAGACATTTGTCATTGCCACAGAAGATCACAGTGACTTCTCTGCCAGCTCATACTCACACAGAAGTTTGCTTGAGGAAATCCATGGCTTTAGAACTTACTCTACTTCCAGCAGTTCAGTGGATGAGCAGGAAGTGAGGGCTGACGCATGGTATGAGGGAGGAAAGGTACAAGTAGATGCTACGGTCACCACTGACTTAGTCGCTACTAGGAAGCAGTTCTGGGACTCGTACATATCTGGCAAGAAGTCATTTGAAGAGTCCCGGGCATCATCCAGCTCAGATTCAACAGAGGTGGTGAGTCAAGGTCGTTTAACATCCAGGTGCAACACTGTCTGTGATGACCATAACAGTGATGAAGATGATGTTTTTACCAGCACTGCAGAGAAACCTCAAATAGAGGAGGCCTCATCAGGGTTAGTGGAACGAATGAAAACTGCATGGAGTACTACTCTCTTCACTCAGACTGATGTAACCTCTGAATCTAAGGAGGAAGCACAACACAAACTATCTTCAGCTACTCCAAGCAGTCCATTCCAGGAAACAAGGCGTATATGGGAGAGTCTGATCGAGTCCTCTGAAACTACAACAAAGACATTCAGTAGCATCCAAAACCCACACAGTTGTCCAGAGGTATCAGAGGAGGTGGAGGAAGTGAAGAAAGAAGAAAAAGAAGAGGAGATGATTAGAGATGGCACTGGCTGTTATCATCAGGACACTTCCTCTCACCACGCACCATCACCACATTCTGACAAACATCAACACACCACTATCCTCCCCTCACACTCCCTTGCCACTGAAGGTATTACAGAGTGTGACTTTGAGGTTAGTGCTGGTGAGGTGATGCATGCACCCAGCTTTGAGAAAGATATGGTAATGAGAAGTAAGGAATTTTTGGAGACAAAGCAGACAAAACTGGAGAACAAGACTGAAAATTCCGTAATTGACACATTCACTATAAATGGAAAAATATCAGAACAGTTTCCAAATGAGGAACAGAACAAGGAAACTATGAAGAATGAGACACAACAAACGGTAATGGGTGAAAAATTGGTGGATATTTCACAAGAAGGTAAAGAGGAGAGTGATAAGGAACTTGTAGATCGCTGCCCAAGTATCAGAATGATCAAGCCAGGAATTGTACATGTGAGGAAAGAGCAGCTGGAAGATAATATGCCCTCACTGCCTGAGGATGACTCTCTGGAAGCGAGCACCATTACTACTACTAAGGAGAGCAATGTAAGAAGTCAGAGAAGTTCCTTGCCTCCATCTACCAAGCGCATCAACAAAAAAAAATCGAGTCATCTAAAGAAGAAAAAGAAAGAACATGACAAAGACACAACCAGTGTAGGCTACCAAATGAGTGTCAGGATCAGAGAGGGGCTTGTGGTGGACACAAAGTACATGTGGGAAAATAAGGAGGAGTTGAGGAGAAGAGTGGCGGAGGCAGAGTGGACCCATCTCCATGCCAACAAACAAGTCCTGGACACACACAGCAGCACTGGGGGTGACGAGGGGAAGGGAGAGGTGTCTAGTGCTGCTGGGGTTGATGCTACTGTTATTCCATCAAATGAACCACTGGTGCTCGAGCTTCCTCAGAACACTGAGGATGTAGAGACCAGGGATATAGTTCGGCATGATGAGCCTCTTGCTGAGCCGTGCATCGAGGAAGGTCTTGTGAACACCACTAGGCAGGTATGGCTCAGTCAGGCTACAGCAAGTGAGCGGGTCATCAAGAGTAAGGTGCGGGCACAAAAAAACAAACGATGTAAAATATTCACACACCCTAGTGAAAATGTATCCGATTCCCACTCTCCCATCCAAACCCAAGGCACTGGACATGATGGAGGCCTGTTTGATCTTCAGAAGTGGGAGCTGCCAATTCAGCAATCTCGTAGTCCTCAAGATTACCACGAGTGGAAAAGAACCAGGATGTCACAAACCTACACTCATGCCACACCACTCTCCCCTTTATCTCAAAATGTAGAAGATGAAACAGAGCTAGTAGAAAGTGACACAACTGAAAATATTAAAGTTACAGAGAAAGTCTTTCAGCTTCTTGATAAAGGCATTGTGGCAGCAGAGAGGATGCGCTGGGAGGCAGATGAAAAAGTGGTCTCAGAAGCAACCCTGGAACACCCATCATTTATATCAACAGATGTAGTTTCTAGTGATGTGACTGAAAATTCCCATTTTTTCAATAGGTTGCCAAGCTATAAGAAAATTGATAAAGGTATAGTCAAGAGTGGGAGAGACTTATGGGAAACCAGGGAGTCCAGAAATGACCACAGTCATGTTGTTGACCCTTCAGATTTGGTGAACATCAACAGAGTTTCAGAAGTTTCCTCTCTGGCATCACCAGCTGTGGAAAAGTTACCACCGCCAGCTGTTACTGAAGAGCAGCTGGAGCAAATAAACACAATGAAATCTGTGGAGGGAAGCAATATCAGCGTCAGAATACGTGACAGATTTGTGATGGATGCCAGAGACCTCTGGGAGATAGGACAGACCAAAATCAAAGATGCTAATGAAGACAGTGTTGATACGTCACTGCAAAAGGGTGAAATTCAGCAAGGTGAAGGATTTATAGAATGTGACAATAATGATATGAATATTACAGAAGGAACTGTTAAAGAAGGGAAAGATATGTGGGAGGTGCCACTACAAGAAGATGAATATCTGCAGTGGAAAAAGACAAGGACAGAACTACAGCAGACAAGAGTAGCAGCAACAGCAATAGCTGGAAAGTATCAAGTTTTTGTAGAAAGTGAAATGGCCTGCAATGAATCTGAGAAGTGTGAGTTATCAGAGACAGAGTCAACTATTCTGAATGAGGATGGAGCTATGGAAGAAGCTGGAAAGGAACAGCTGCCAAGATCAGATTTGGAGGGGCAAAGCAGCCCAAAATGTGTCAAACAGGTTATTGAAGTAGAGAATGAACATGAAACAGTGGCACTCGCAAAAACTCTCTGCACAGAAGGAGAAGCATCGGACTCCACTAGCATCACACAAGAGAAAGATTTCATATCATATGCCTCTGAGGGAATGGTGCAACAAGTGAAGAGATTGTGGGAGAATGTTGATAAAGAGACAGATGTGATGCAGTGGAAACTCAGTTCAAAGGTTAAGTTGCCCCATGAAACCTCAAAGCCCCAAGGACCTAAGACAGTGGCTGAAAATTTTATGCCCTTGCAGTCTTCATATCAGACACAAACACACTTGCCACAATTCACCCCAGAGCAGGAGGAACAAGTTACCTCACATCAGGCAGAAAAAATACACACAGAAGAGGAACAGGGGGAAAGAATAACAGTGACAAGACCTAGAGTTTTGAGTATTGAGATAGAGAAAGGAACTGTCTGTGTGGGTCGAGAACTCTGGGAACAAAAGCAAGAGAAAGAGGTCAGAGAGGAAGAAAGAGTGGTAATGGCAAAAGATGAGGAAGACAACAAAGACAAAGAAGATTCTTCATCCATCTGCATCAGTTATCCTGACCAAGATACCTATGGAGATAAACTTGATGAAAACTTTCTCTGTCAACGGAGCGACAGCCAAACCAGCATCGCTCTTTTGTCTAGCAAGCGAGCCTTCTACGATACAATGCTATCAGAAAGTGACATTAGCGTTGATGAACAATCCTTGACATCAGATGAAGAGCACAATGTTACCATAGTTAACATAGGTGAACAAGACCTAAGTACTGGTGAACAGTTAGAAAACACTTGCAGTTTTACCACATCATCTGATAAAAGTGAAGCGTTAATTGCCCAATCTGGTGAGAACCTGTGTGGTGATGTCACTGCAATATCAAGTCGAGATGGAGGTGAATTAGGCAGTGTAGTAATGCAGGACGTAGAACACTTGGATAAACATGAAAAGTTAGACGAAGCTGAACCTGACATTGCTGACATTACAAGGGAAGCTGAAGGTGATGTAGACAAGAGTGAAACAGAAGAAAACAGCAGTGATAATACCCCACCTGCCTTGCCTGATGTCAGTCCACCCCACTCACCAGGAAAAGGCAAGATTATTCTGCCCAAGGGTATTCTGGAGGAAGGATCAGAACAAATTGATCCCTTGGAGGATTATCAGCCAAGGAAGAGTGAAGAAGAGATTGCCAATGGATCAGAAATGATGCTAGTAGCCCTGAAACCCCATACAAATGATAATCATATTGAAAATGGTTCAGAAGCAATGTTAGTACAATCTGATTTACCATTAAATAACAGTGGTGGAACTCTTAGGGGTGATTGGCAAGAGGTTTTAGTTGAGAGTACAAAAACTTGGGCACAGTTCATGCCTGAAATTTCCTCCCCTGAAGGTTCTGAGTTTTACATGACACCATTAGAAAGTCCTTCAAAGCCAATGGCAGACCACCTCAACAACTACAAAATAGTTCAGGATGATGTAGAGAAGAGAAGTTATAATAAAGATAAAGAGAACAGAATTGAAAACATAGATGTAGAGAATAGAAGTGTGAATAAAGATGTAGAGAATGAAATTAATACTAAAGATGTAATGGACTCTATGGATAGCCAAACACTTCAGAATGATGTAGAGGAGAGGAATGAAAGTCAAGAACTACAGGAAGTGCCATTACCATCAAACACAGTGACAAGAAGTGAAGAAAAGAACATCTCACTCCCTACCACCACACTTGTTACTCAGAAGAAGCAATTTTGGGATAACTTGTTCACTCAGAAGGAAGAAAATATTACCAAAAGTGTAAAGATGGGAAAGGTACAGAGGGAAAGAAAAATTTCAAAAGGAAAGGAGACAGAAGTACCAAATGAAATCAAGACGATGACAGGAGAGATGTATAGAAAAGATACGACAGAAGATGTGCAGAACAGACATATGAAAGTAAACACAAAGGTAAATGACATGAGAGCTGAGACACAAAACAAGGAGATATCATCAGACACACAAAACAAGGACATATCATCAGAGACACAAAACAAGGACATATCATCAGAGACACAAAACAAGGACATTACATCACAGACACAAAACAAGGACATTACATCAGAGATACAAAACAAGGACATTACATCAGAGACACAAAACAAGACCATCACAGATGATGAGGCCCTGTGCAAGGATATACAAGTAGAGACACAGGAAAATAATGCTGTGAACATGAGTGACACTGGGGAAACATTACAACCTACTGAACATAAAACCACATTTAATAAGCAAAGTGAGTGGGAAACTGCTGGAAAAGAAGACACAAAGAGGGAAAAGGCCAATGAGATGAAGGAAGAAAAGACAAAAGCAGAGACTGTATTATCTATAGTAAATCAAGAAATCTCCTCCCCTGATGACTCGGAGATGCACACTGCACTGATTGAGATCCCCAATAAATTACTAGTTGAGGATTCAGTTGACACTCAACCATATGAAGATGCTGCAGAAGAATTAGTGAGCAAGGAGCAAGATCTTGAAGATGTCAAGAACACAGACCAGGATACAGAAAGTAATTCATTTCCTTGCACGAAAATAGTGGCACAAAAGAAGAATTTTTGGGATAAATTTATTGTTCAAAAAGAGCAGAATGAAATTACAAATGTAAAAGAGAAAAGCGTGAGGGAGGAAAACATGACTGTGGAAAAGAAAGGGGTGCTAACAGAAGATGGGGAGAGAGTTGTGATGAAAATGAAGGAAGACTTGAGCATCCGTAAAGACGAAAGACCCTCATATGAAGAAAGTTATGTCCATGAGAGTGCTGAGCACAAGGGGAGGGAAACTGAGGAACCAACAAAAGGAATCGTGGCTCAAAATAAAAACTTGTTCAAAAAGTTGGAGTTGGAGGCCACACAAGGCTCCCTGACTCACACAAGAAAGACTGCCACTGTTTGCACCAAAAAGGAAATCAGAGTTCCATCAAAATTTGAGGGAAAAGTACCAACGCAAAGTGAAAAAAAGGTACCAGAGAAACAAATAAGCATTCAGGAAATAGATGAGGTAAAGGAACCAGCAATGCCAGTTCAGTTGCAAAGTCAGGAGCCAGTGACTGTGAACAGAGTTGAGAACATGACTGACCTTGACTCACTCAATGACAAACCGCAGAATAATTTGGTAGCCCAAAAGAAAAGCTTCTGGGATGAGTACCTAGCCAAGAAAGAGAAGGAGATCACAGAACAGGCAATTGTCAGAAGGCCTCGTACTCTAAATCTGATCAGGAGACACACAGAAGCTAATATTGTAAAGGAATCTGTAATGCCATGTGAGGAGAGCCAAGCTGGTCAGAGAATGGAATCCCCCGTTGAGGTAGAAGAGACGTGTACTTCTTTGGGACGCCAACTGAGCATCAGAATTAAAGAAGGAACTGTTAGAGCTAATCAATGCAAGTATGACAAGAAGCAAGAAGATGAGTACATCAGGTGGAAAAGAGATAAAGCCAGGGCAGACATGAGAGCAGGGAGATTTAGGTATGCCAGCCAAGAATCTCCTAACTCTCATTTACATCTCTCAAGTTCTCCCACCAATAAGGTTAGTGCAGTCCAAAAAATAAAAAAATATAACAAACAAGTACACGACAATAGGTTATTGAGTGGGAGCCACATACCATCCCCACATCACCAACAGTGTCAAGTGTCATATGAAGACCAGACTATTGGCTCACCCAACAAGGTGGAAAGAAAAATAAGTATAAAGATCCAGAAAGGGCTTGTTAAGAATTGCAGGTCACAGTGGGAGGCGAGCAGCCACTCCACTGGTTTCTGGACTTGGAAGCGACAGAAGGGGTCTCTGGCACGGCCAAGAATCCCATCACAGTCATCTTCTAAAACTTCTCCAAGGAGGAAAAAGGCTAAATCCCCCACCAAACATACTAAACCTCCCTCGAGAAACCTGTTGTCTCCAGACCATGCAATGAAACCCTCCCCTCCTCCCCAACAACCATATAGGCCAAACAGACTGACAATGGAAAAAGCTTCAGTGTATGGAGAGGATGTGGGGCTGCCTGTACTGAGGGGTCGGGAATTTTGGGAACAGGATTATCGCTCCAGGACTCCAACTCCGCCTCCTCCTGAATCCCCTGAACGGCCTCTCACACCAGATGAGACTCAGATATACCTAAGTGGGATGCGGGGTAAGGTGGCAGAACAGAGGCATAGATTTGATAGCCTGGGTAGTCTCATTAGCTCTGGCAGTGCAGACAGTCTGGATAGTGTAGATCAATTGGACAACAGTCTACATTCAAGCCAGGATCATCTTGATACTGTGGTGGGAATGGTGAGCCACAAGAGAGAGATGTGGGAGAGTCATCTGCAGCATGCTACAATGCATGGAACTCACCAGCAGCAACAGGTAAGACAAGTAAACTTGAGGAATCTGTCAAGATGTAGGTCTGCAGAGGAGTTACCTATCATAAAGTTAAATGCAGAAGAGCCCCTACATGACACACCTAAGCCTGAGCCTATAAGCCGGCCTGGCCAGACACTCCTCTATGTCCTTCACAGCACCATTGAGGGTGACCTGGTACTGGAAACATTTACTGACATTAAGGATGGCATATTGCGGAAGGTGACAAAGGAGTCCAGTCGGAAGGAAACACCAAGTAGCACGGCAATGGGAGCAGACTTCCTTCCCACCCCTCCCAAGCCTGCTAGGAAGCTGGTGAAGCAGCAGAGTAAGCAGCAGGAGCAGCAGAAGGAGCAGCAGCAGAACTCGGAGAGAACAGAGAACTCTGGTGAGTTGTTACAGTAAAGTGTATGGAATGGAAAGTGAGGGTCAGGAGGACAGACTCATGAGGGAGGGAGGGAAGAAAGGTAGCAAGGGTAATGAGACAGGCATTGGAGGGAAGATAAAGGTAAAGAAGGGAGACAAGTAAAGACAGGAAGGCAAGGGTAAAGAAGGGACACTGAAGGTGTAGTAAATAACATGGGTAAATTAGCAAGGGAAAGAGATAGTAAGGGTGGAAGACAGTGGTTTGGGTTGGTAGGAAGATTAGGATTATGCTTTCCCTATTGAGTCTACTAAACTGAAGTGCTAACTAAGATTAAACTGAAAAACTTATAGGCGTCTTTGTAAAATTATAATTGGAACCAATAAGACAGTACAGTAATGTAAAATACAGTATACATTTATGGATATTCTAGGCATTTTTTTTACAGGACATATGTTACTATAACTTTTAATATTACCAGTACCAGTATCTAAATATATTTAGCCTTAATTTCATTAACATGTAAAATTTATATTACCAAACAAGAATAACATAATTCACTGCGGCCAAATGAATGATTTTTCTACACCTGATGTTGTTAATTTTCAATGGATAATTATATGAGGATTTTTAAAAGCTCTACAAATGATGGTAATGCTCTGCATGCACAGAAAGTGTCACATTACAATTTAATTTCTTCATTAAGTTCTCACATATATTGGAAATTAAAACTACTGGTCATAGAAAAACCTGCAAAATTGGCTTTAGTGGCAAATTATCAGTTATTAGACATCCTGCAATCTTATGTTTCTCACTGTCCGGGCAGAGATCAGCAGCACTCCTTCTGCCTCTACGGTGTCTGATACAATTTTGTCTGGGAAACCTGGTCATTCCTGCTCCCCCAAGCTTCAACCCTCACCTACTGTGATGAATATAGAGGCCAGGGCAATCCCAGATTTCTACCTTGAATATAAGCACAACTTCACTTCTGCACGCCAACTGTTTGAAAGGCAGGCAAGTGAGGCCAGTACAAAAAGTGAGGAGAGGCTGGCTGGGAGCAGAGTGGAGAACTGGGCTGAGACTCCACTACAGAGGATTGTAAGAGGGTCAGCCCCACCAACCCACATCAGGTCTCCATCATTGTCACCCTCCTTGTCTCCTTCACGCTCTGTGTCACCGTTACCCGGGCCAGACTCTCCTGTACCTGATGATTTTCAGATAAGTGAATTTCCTAACTTTGTGTGTGGCAGTCCTAGCCACAAGTCTGTTGACCTGTTCTCACATCAGAGAGAGAGACCAGATATGGAGACAGATGGTTTAACTAAACTAGAAACAAAAGTACAGGATCATGGGTGTCAGACTGATGACAACCCCTGGAGACTATCATTCCAAAGGGAGCGTGTAATACTTGTGAATCAAAGTTGTCAGAGCAGTCTGGAGGAGCAGCCTGGCCACCTACCAGTACACCAGTTCAGCCCAGTGCAGGACCAAGAGGTGCAGGTGAGACAGGAGGACCTTGTCAACCCCCTGAAGAGAGGAGTGCCCCATCATACCCGCCAGTATGACCTGCTTGAAGCGCCTCTCTCCAAGCGTCGTTTATACCTGCGTCGAGGGGCAATGAATCGCTCTCGCTCTGCCTCTGATGCTGAGCGTGCAGCAGAGGGGCAGGCCTGGCTGGTAGCCACATCCTCCTTGCCTCAGAAACCAACAGAAGATGATGTTGGGGAGGAGTCTGAGAACCCCTGGCATACTGTCACCACTGCCAACTTTGGTCTGGCTAACACATCCTCTCTAGTGGCCTCACTCCGGGACCTGGCCAGGGACCTGCCATCAGCTTACCCAGATGACCTACAGCATGATGACCTGGCTGACCTGGACCCAACTCACTTCCAGCACTTCCCCAAGGAGGAGGTCCGTCAGCTGACCCTGTCTTGTCTCATGTGCATGGTTTCAATCCTTACTACCCTGTTCACATCTGACTCTCCTCCTTTCCTCCTCCTGCCTTGCAGAACTCATTCTCTCCTCATATCTCCAAACCTAATAATTTTTGAGTACCACCATGCTTTAACACTTGTAAAAATAGTGCAATTCTAGTATATTTACATTAAATTTAAGTGCATGCAAACTTGGGCTAGTTATTTCTCTTTCAACAGTAAATATGTAGCTACTGATGATTCCTAAAGTGTAAATGGGATTTTTTAATGTACTATTGCAACCAAAGATAATGTGTAGTATCCTCATGTATGTACAATCGCAGACCATGAAAAGTCTACCCCCTCTGCAGACCCTGAGACAAGGCCTGTGGCTCAGTCTAACTATCACGGGCAACACACGCACGAACATACTCCACGAACCTTCTAGGAAAATAAGAAACAGCGGAATTAGTAATGAAACAAAACAGTTACTATTCAGATTACGTAGTTCCTTTTATCTATATACGCAGATTTTATCTAATACAAAGGGAATGAAGTAAAGAATACGTCTTACAATTTACAAATCGGCGTCTGGAGTGTGGGGAAATTTTTCTTCGATTCATGACTACACCTCTGCGGTTCACCTCCATTTTGTAAATAAAGCAGTAGCACAGATGATTTGTATTATTAGTTTAATTTCCTGAAACATCCATCTTATCACGTATTTATACGATTTACGTAATCATTTGAGTATAATGGTATATAATATTGAGGTCTATGAAGCCAAAGATTTGGCCTATCTCGATAAAAATGTGATAAATGTGACATGACGCACTGGTTACAAACCCATAGCCCAGACTCCTAGAGAGTTCGTGCGTGTGTTGCCCGTGATAGTTTGGCTGAACAGTCATCCAGTAAGACCCCAGGCCTCATCTCAGGGTCTGCAGAGGGAGTAGACTTTTCATGGTCTGCGATTGTACCAATACTAGATGTATACTGGAGTCATTCCATCCCAACACGGGAGTGGGGAATATAATTTCACATTAACTGAACTCGTAAAGTTTTTCAACTGACTTCCTCCAGTGTCCAGTGGCTATTGCCCCATATATACTACCACTACTACTGAACTTATCCCCTTGTTGTATAAAAGAAAAATAATATGTTGGCTAGCATCAATTACTCTACATGCTGTCTAAGATTATACTGTACATCCATGCAACATTTTGTAAACTGTCAGTGTAGCATCCGGGAAACCATTAATCACCCCAAGTGTTATCAAAATAGTGAGAGGTCTAAGGTAGTATTGCTGTTGCAGGTGATCCAGACCCTGAGCGGTTGTTACAGGGGAGAATATCCCCACTTGCCTATCAGTGGGACAGGGATCTCCTCAACTCCCCCATCCGGATGCCAAAGAGGACGGGAAGGATTCTACACCCTGAGGGAGTTACGCCGGCGCCACAGCCTCCCCGACACCCTGGGGCCCCTACTGACCTCTGAAGATCTGCCCTCTGACCCAGACTCTTCCCCAGATCATGTCATCTCTGCCACCATAGACCCTATCACCTGGCAGCTGTTGACTCGAGACCACCTAGCCGACACACTCTACCGTAGCTTTGAGAGTCTGGCCACATCCTCAGATGCAGCAAGACCACACCGGGCTGGAGGCAGGAATGACACTCCAGCCAAGGACTTCCCCGGGGACACCTACTCCAATGATAACCTCAACTCCAGTGTCCAGTCCAATCTAGAAGATCAGGCAATGTTGGATTTGAAGAAGGCGATGGCAGAGTTGGAGGAGGAAGAGGAGGAGGAGACAGAGGAAGATTTAGAGAAACAGAAGGAAGAAAACAGAGACATGGCTATTGGTGTACTTGAGGATGAAATTAATTATAAGTCTGAGGATGATGGTGTGGCAGAAAGTGGGAGTGGTGAAGATAGGGAGGCAGAGGAATGGTGTGGGTGCTTGGCATATGGTAAGGGTCTGGAGCGAGGCACAGTAGCTGGGAGGAATGCGTTCATCATCGACACCACCAGGGCAGACCAGGGCGAGGTAAGCCAGAGAGTGGTGGTGGTGTAGATGGCATTAATCATAGTGGTGTAGAGGGTGGCAGTGGTGGCGATTGTAGTGGTGGTAGTGATGTACACACTTGCTTACATAGAACATCTGCAGTATTATATTTAGTGGAGAAAAAATGCTGATGATTGGTGGGGTAATTTTCTGGTACTGAACTTGTAGTTAATTGCCACTTAGGCATAGAAAAAGAATTGTACACCTGTTTTATTCTGTGTACATGACATATCCTGTTCTGTTAATTGCAGCTGTTTTCCCTTCCAGGTAAAAGTTAGCGTGGAGGGACCTAACCCAGGGACAGTGGCTGGGACCGAGGTATACCCACAGGAGGGTTGTCCAGGGGTATACCAAGTGATGTACCAAGTCACCACACCTGCCACATACCACATTAGCATCACCTGGGCTGGCAGACACCTCATGGGCAGCCCTTTCACCTGTCTCATCCTAGAGTGACACACTTTTGAGTCCTCTTGTGGGAAGCCTCTTTGCCTGTCTTATACAAGAGTGACACTGTTCTCGAGTAACTTATGATACAAAAACTGAGCTCTTTAGCTTTGTGTATATATGGCAGCTAATACTGACTTCTGCCCCACTCTCTAACAATTACCAGTTTGAGGGACCAGTGTCATTAGTGAACATGGTCAATAACTGGCAATAATACAGTATTTACTAGTTTGATGATAGAAATGAACTCAAAAAGTATTCATTACTACCTATATTCTTTGTCAGCAAAGGTATATCTTTATATTATCTTTTACTGATGAACAACACTACCTGACAACTAACTGAAAATGTGTAAATAAGCTTTTCCAATTAAGTAATGCCAGTACAGGTAAACTTTTTTGCATCATCTTATTAGAGTCTAGAAAGAATATCAGAAACCTTTTATATGCCTGCTGAAGACTATACTTTATATGCTTCAGTCAAAACTCTTCTCCAAACACAGCAGTTGCTTGTGGACTATAAGTTTTGCTCTACCTGTGAGTTATAGGTATATGTATGTGAATATTACGACTTTATTAGTTTCATTCAATCATTACATTATGAAAAAGTCATCATTCCTCATCCCATGACATACCGGTACTATGTATATAAACAGTAATTCATTGTGTAAACTTTTTTCTGTACATTTCAGGCTAGATATATTATATGCATTATACAACTAACTAATAGTTATACAGTGTCAGTGTTTATGATTCTTTATGGCTGCTGTGTTATCATTCCTTTTGGTACACTTGTATTAACATTGGTACCGTATATTTTAATGGATTCTAGTCAGACGGTCTGTGATACAAGTGAAATGTAATAATGTGAATAAAACTGCATTCACTCTTATTGTTCAATGGTTGTACAGTATTGAATTCACTGCTTACTTCATATTTCCACTTTTTTTTTTTGTTACAAAGACAGAAAGAAGTGTTTAAAGTTACCCTAAAACTGGTGAACATGCAAGGCTGGGAGTGAAACCAATCTGTAAATAGCCTTTTGTGGCACCTCTTGCTTCACTGACTGCCACTCAGTTGTGATCAGAGTAACGGAGAACTGTACTGCTTGATGCTATAACAAAGTCAGGTATAATTATGATCACTATCAACCTGGCTTGCAGATGAAAGACAATTAATTTAGTTTCTTGGTAAAGTGGCTCATTTCACAAACATTTGGTGTTTGTGTTGGTGGACTGTTTTGTAAGAGTTTGGAGGAAGTAGACTCAGATCTGCTTACATCACAGACCCCTAAAAATAACCTTCTGTACATACTCCTCTGCTTTGGCCCCTATCTAATAGGTGGTTCTGAATTGGATAATATAATTATGGCAAGTCTTTTTGGCTGGCATATGGAGGGGATTAAAACCTACCTCCATAAACAGAAGGCTGCCCCAAACCTTCAAAATTGTGTGCAGATGACACACCCAATAACCAACCAAGTAAAAAGTAATACTAACTGGAGGACAAGAGTGGAGTCAGCAAAAGGAGGCTGTGAGGGGTGGAAAGGCATCTTTCTTACTGACGACCAACTTGCAGTGAGCGTGAGAAAGGTAACCTTTGATACGTCCGTCATTGATCATGTTGGCCAGGATACATTCTGTTTCCTCCACATCCACATCCTCCACCTGCATCCATGACAGCGACTGCACAAACAGAGCCACATCAATCTGATGCGTGCCACTCAGAAGGTACCTGTGGAGGAGGTACAATGTACAGTTACCTGCAAGTGGTGAGGATATCTTGTGGCCATCTTCGTTACTTATTTCACATGTTATCGTATGCAATATGAAAAAAGAACAGAAAAAACTACAGTACTCTGAAAAATGAACTCACACTTTCTTAAAGAGATTTCTGAAGGCAAGAACTTTGAGTTTCTCAAGGATTAGATAGATGCCAGCGGAAATGAAAAAGGCTTCATGCTTGACCAGGGTCTCCGAAAGTTGGCGTACGTTGCCTGTCCTCCCTGCCCCCACAATACCACTTAGTTCACCAAGGTTGTACCGTTCTAACAGAGACGTCTTGGGAAGGTAGCCCTGAGGAAGAAAGGATTACGAAACTAGTCCTGAGTAGGACAGTCTCTTAGTCAGCCCCGAAGAATCTAATAATAATAATTATAATCAAACAAAGCTACAATAATGCTTTTCATTATGAACTAATGCTTTAGGTAATTTTTTCTTATGCTGTTCATTGTATACTTCAATAATAGAATGGTAAACCCACCCTCAGCATCTTGACAGGTATGAGATAAATGAGAATACGCCTTTTGTTCTTCCTGCTCCTTCTGTGGCATCGCTGGAAGGCAAATGACAGGGTGGCATCGGCTGCAAGGAGGGAAAGGTACTTTTACCCACAAATAAAACAATGTAATTAGTCAAAGTTGTCTGTGTTTCTTCCATAAGAAAAAGAATAATTACACTCAACCTTCCTCAGGAGCTCGGGGCTGCTCGGCCAGACAGCTTGAGGAACTTCAACAACAACAACTCACCTGATTTAAAGTCAGAATCGAACATGTCTTTGCGGCCAGTGTAGTACTTGTAAGTGATGAGTTGCGAGAGGGAGAAGCGATCCTTGAATGACAGTGCCTCAATGGCTCTGATCATGGGCTTGCAAAGATTGAGTTTGTTGATCTTGAAGTATATTTTGAAAAACTGGTTGACAAGGTAGAGAAGACCCCAGCGCTTGGTGCAGTCCTCCCCTGTTCGCCTGAGTTATATCAGAAATTGGATTTAGGTGTGGGTATTTTACTTTGAAGTATTTATTCATTATACTATATTACCATGCAAAAGAATGGAACACAAAAATATAGCAGACTTTATTTTCCTGTGGAGCGAATCAAAGCAAAAGCCAAATTATTAATGAAACCCAAAATGATAGACAAAACATACAAATAAGCTCCCTACTCCCTTCCCAACCTTCACCAGACAATTATAATGGCATCTTACGTGTCAGCAGCACACACCCTGAAGCAGCTCATGAGTGCCTCAGCAGCCTTCTCCAGTGTCTCACCAGGCTTTTTGGCTCCTGTTTTGGTCAGGTCTTCATCAGCACCCAGTGCGAACAGTCTGTTCAGGTGACTTGGTGGTAATCATGTATCAAACAAGAAATGCTTTTTTTTAATCATGTTAAAAGGCAGGATGAGATAGTTCTTTCAAGGACTGTACATAAGTGAAATAAAAAATTAATGTCAATGACATTCCATATTACAATTGAGCTTGTGTTGCAATAAAGGTAAGTGAAGAGGAGTGAAAGAGGTACCGGTATGTGAATGACGGAAGGAGAAAGGAATAGTGACAAAAGGAGTAAAAGAGTAAGGAAGAGTCAACACAGAAGAATGAGTCTATTAGAGTATACAAGCAAATGAGAACAACCTGAGGTCGAGGCAAGCTGTGTACATGACTGGCAACATCCAGTTCTCCTCCTTGCACTCTGTCATGAACCGTGATATTGCCTGCACCACCACCATCTGTATCCGCCATGCCTCCACTCTGTTCCTTTCAGCAATTGCCCACACTGCCCTGTGAACATTATGGTTATAAGATCAATGCTCTCCTTGCTTCAGTCCCTAGCTAGCATTAGGTAATCATGGAAGTTGTACCATTGTGACTTATAAAATTTAAAAAAAATCTCTCCTTGTCCTAGTAAATTCAAGTATCAATCAATATGAAGGATAAGTTCTACAGTGTAAACACTTTATGCAGTATCATCAGGAATCAGGCTTAGTTCCCACTTCCCACTTGCTTACACTTAAGACCCTACCTCAAATGACCAGCAATGACTTCAGCAATACTGGGGTCGACACATCGCTCCACATCCCTCTCTGGTTTCTCTACCATCAAACGGGAGCTCATCACATGTGGGTCCCGGAAGGATATCAGGTCCTGCCAACAGGAATTAAATTTGACTATGGGGTATGACAAATGAATCCTCTGCACCAAAGCATAAAATTCAGATATATATATTGCAAGCTCATAAAAGACAATAAACATACTGATATTCAATTTCTATACAACTTCAGATGATTCTACTTTACTTCGGTAACTCCTTGCTCAAAGGAGATAAATAAAGGTATATAAATATAGCATACTGAATGATGATACAGTGTATGGACAGTATCGTTGTCTTACCGATAAAACCTCTCCATTCTGGTGGTAGAGGGAACCCTGTACCTGTGAATAATAAGGCATTTTAGTGATGATACAAGTAAACACGAAGAAAATATTGCACAAATTTAAAGAAATGTATCTTCAGTAACTTAACTGTGAGTGTGTATCTATTATGTCTTGAATAACTTATATAACTTATTACAAGTATGGCAGGGTACATCAAAGAACACATGCTTTCACTTCCATTCAAACAAAGAGCTAGAGTCAATGCTATGGCCAGGTGGGTGGGCGAGAATTTACCGCTGTGTCCGGGCGATTTTGCTAAAATCACTCAATTCACTTTATCTATGCTCCTAAAGTACAATGCGTAGAAACTTACATTTGGTTTTGTAATCATCAACAACTCTTTTCTCTTTCCAATGAGACCAACCCCAGCTCTCTGCAACTTTTGGTTAAGGAGATAGGAGGTGATGAAAGGGAGCCATTTTAGCATGAGAACAGGGTGGTGTTCTCTCGTGATGGCTGGCTGCAGCCTGGGTCAACACTTCCTCATGCCACTTCGTGTGGAAACTCATCACTATCATATGAAGACAAAGATATATGCAGTTCCCGTTCAATTGCAGAGTATGATAACCTTGCAGGAATGAGATGGGAATGTGGAGGTTGTACTCGTGGAGTGAAAGTAACAGGTGATAAGGTGGGGGGCACAGAATAGAATGGGTTGGAAAAATTGCCTCGAGGCTCAGCCATCACTGCGGTTGTAGAGGAATTGAGTGACCCGCGCTGTACTACAGTGACAGGCTAGGCTATAGGCCCGAAAGAAACAAATCCCGAAAGAAACAATTCCAGCCCAATTCGGTGATTTTGGCACGAAATTGTTACTAGCGGGAAATCCCGCCCCCTGGAGTTCCCAAGGCAAGCGGGTAATCCCGCCACCCGGAGTCCCCTAGGCAAGTGGGATATCCTGCCACACGGAGTCAAGGGGTTAAGTCAGAATTCCTAAATAATTATAGTTATAAAATTGTAATCTCCACCAAGAATTAGTAACTAGAACAACAATAAATTAGGTTTTAAAATTGTTATCTCCACCAAGAATTAGTAGAACAACAATACAATTAATTAGGTTATAAAATTCTAATCTCCACCAAGTATTAGTAGAACAACAACCACACTTGTCTTCCCTACTTCATTCTCTATCTTATTCATTCTCTATGTTTTATATTCTCTATGTTATTTATTCAGTATTATTCAAGCATTTGTCCATAATCGTTACCATCAATTCTTTTCTGTCAAATACCGTACAATTCTTAATACATGTACGTCATTTCCTCATGGGTTATTTCTGTCACAAATGCATAGCTTTCGTAATAAACTACAGTACCCTTAATTGATTCAATTTTCCTGAATCAGCAGTGTGTACAGCGGCCATATTGGTGCGGACGGCCAATCAACGAGCTTGATTAATACGCCTCAATTTCAACAGCCAATCAGTATACTTGATTAATTACAATGGCTTCCCTTTGTACCGAGAATCCGTCTGGCCCCGAACGTATTCTTCAGTGCTGCTTTGGGAATAACGAAGCCAGTTCAGACTTTTAACGTTTCCACGAAGTATAACCGACAAAGTGAACTGCCCCACGTGTAATTATGCCTGTATTTACCACCACTCTCGAATAAAAAGGTACATATAATACCAATTCAAGATGACCACCGAATGTTTACATCGTCCTGGTAGACTGTTAAGGTTAGACCCCTGTAGGCTACCCCAGTTAGGTCCCGGTAGTTTGTCGCGGTCCTTATTAGGTTAGGTTTGGTTAGGAGAGGTCTACCCAATTCTATTTAATGCGTTTGTGTTTTTCAGATGAATCTGTAGTTCATATCTGGCGAATATGAGTGTTTTTGGAGATTGGGTGGGGGAGGAGGTAGGGTGATATCGCGTAAAACACTCATTTGTGACGAATGTGAACAACAGAAACGTTAAAAACACACTATTAAACATTGCATTCTGAAAACTTTGAGTTGAAAAGACATTATGGACGAACTCTTGAATATTACCACTTATTCTCTGTTATTTATTTTCCATCATATTCATTCTCAATCTTTGTTATTTTCTATCTTCTTTATTCTCTTTTATTTATTCTTTGTTATATATTCTCTATTTTAATTAGTCGGTAAATATTTAAAGAATTACCGTTATTGCGTACGGTTTTCTACCTTCATTACCCACTTATTTAGACAATTCTAAGACAATTTTCTTCTACGGCATTTCCTCCGCAAGATAGGGCATATTCAAATGGGGCATTTTGAAATTAGCCTGACCTTACCTAACCTAACCTAAACCGCATCAGACTACCGGGACCTAACCTGGGCAAACTACCGGGAAATTACCGTGGTAAAGTACAGTAAATGACTGGGGCAAAATACAAGGACCTAATCTGATCTGGCAACACTGCTACAAAACGGTAATTCTTTCAATAAATACCATTTATTCTTTATCCAAGTGTCTAATATAAGGTATTTATTGAAAGAATTGCCATTTTCTAGCAGTGTTGCCAGATCCAGCTAGGTCCCAGTATTTTGCCCCGGTAATTTCCTATACTTTACCACGGTTACTTCCCGGTAGTTTGCCTAGGTTAGGTCCCGGTAGTCTGCTGTGTTCTAGGTTAGGTTAGGTAAGGTCAGGCTAATTTCAAAATACGGAGGAAATGCCATAGAAGAAAATAGTCTTAGAATGGCCTAAATAAGTGGGAAATGAAGGTAGAGAAACCGTACTCGATTCCGGTAATTCTTTCAATATTTACCTCTATGTTAATATACTTACCCTCTGTAGGTAGTCATTTAGGGTCATCGTGGCCATGGCTCGTGTTTCATGCAGTATATTATTTTCACGGAAATAATATAATATTATTATAAATTAGATAAAATTGGCTTGTTTGTCCTTCAGAGTCTCGTGCTGTATATTATCTTCACGGGAATAAATATAAATTAGATGAAAGTTAAATTATAAGTTTGTTTGTCCGCCAGGCGTCAGCGTCCTCAGCAACTTGTTTGTTTTGGTGGCAACATTCATAGTTGCTGATAAATTGATAATAACAACTATATTGTAATTTATGTTCATAGAAGTTTGTTTAATTTGATATAATAGTTATAATTAAAGTGCTGTTATAGGTCACGAGAAGGAAAGAAAGTAAAATGTTCGAATAATAGAATAATCACATATAATAGCATCAAGAAATCCACGTATTTCCTATAATTTTCTCAATTGATTACTTATTCTGCGATGGTAAAGATGTATTTCCTGTTTAATTATTATAAGGGGACGAAAAATACAGATATAAGTATTTTTAAGCATCCCTAAATGAAGTAATAATAAAATAAACAGAAAGAAGAGCGTCTGCAAATTGCAATGTGTGTGTGGTGACTGAACTGGTGATTGTGGGGCTATGGTGGTCATTGGTTCTCTATATATTACGTAAAATTTATCTCGTGTAGGGCTCAGATGTGAAGGAAAGACTCAACCATTACCATTCTCCAAAAGCCTCAAGGTAAAGTTTAAGTTGTTGCAGTAAGTAGACAAACCTAACCATTCTAATCTAGCTGTTACCGGTAACAGTAATCGAGTGGTTTGATGTATTGGTGGTAATGGCTCAAGTAGTATTCAGTACGGTATTTATTGAAAGAATTGCCGTTTTGTAGCAGCGTTGCCAGATCCGGCTAGGTCCCAGTACTTTGCTCCGGTCATTTCCTGTACTTTACCACGGTTATTTCCCGGTAGTTTGCCCAGGTTAGTTCCCGGTAGTTTGCACAGGTTAGGTCCTGATAGTCTGTTGCGGTTCAGGTTAGGTTAGGTAAGGTCAGGCTAATTTCAAAATGCCCCATTTGGTAATTCTGTATAAGTGGTCCACGTGTTTTTTTTGTGTTTTTTTTGTTTTTCCTGCTTATTTTTACTTGTTCTATTCATAAGTGACCATAATATTGATCGGAAACCACTTGGTTTATACATATTCCCTAACCCCTTCAATCTTGGGGGAAAGAACTGGGAATTGGGGGTTTTGGGGGTATTTATTGAAAGAATTACCGTTTTGCAGCAGTGTTGCCAGATCCGGCTGGGTCCCAGTATTTTGCCCCAGTCAGTTATTGTACTTTATCACGATTATTTCCCGGTAGTTTGCCCAGGTTAGGTTCCGGTAGTTTGCCCAGGTTAGGTCCCGGTAGTCTGATGCAGTCTAGGTTAGGTTAGGTCAGGTCAGGTAAGGTCAGGCTAATTTCAAAATGCCCCATTTGAATATGCCCTATCTTGGAAATGGGGCATTTGCGGAGAAAATGCCATAGAAGAAAATAGTCTTAGAATGGTCTAAATAAGTGGGTAATGAAGGTAGAAAAATCGTACGCAATAACGGTAATTCATTCAATATTTACCGTTTTGGGTGGGGGAAAACACGTAAATGAGCTTATTTTGCATTGATACTGGTTTCTTGACCTGCATAAATGTCGAAAAATTGAAAATCCGAGCCAAGTTTCGGCAAAAGTTAGCTCGGGTTTAGCAATTTTCCTGAGGGATAAATGTCAAGATTTTGGAAATCCGAGCCAAGTTTCGGCAAAAGTTGGCTCAGGTTTTGCAATTTTCCTGAGGGATAAATGTCAAGATTTTGGAAATCCAAGGCAAGTTTAGATAATTAACCAAACCTAACCTGACCTAACCTAACCTAACCTGGGCAGACTACCGGAACCTAACCGGGGCACACTACCGGGACCTAACCAGGGCAGACTACTGGGACCTAACCGGGGCAGACTACCGGGACAAAACCAGGGCAGGCTACCGGGACCTAACCGGGGCAGACCACGGCACAATATACAGTAGAAACTAGTCAGACCTCACCTAACCTGACCTAACCTAATCTGGACTGGGACACACTACCGGGACCTAACCGGGGCAGACTACTGGGACATAACCGGGGCGGACTACCGGGACATAACTGGGGCAGACTACCGGGACATAACTAGGGCAGACTACCGGGACCTAACCGGGGCAGACCACGGCACAATATACAGTAGAAACTAGTCAGACCTCACCTCACCTGACCTAACCTAATCTGGACTGGGACACACTACCGGGACCTAACCGGGGCAGACTACTGGGACATAACCGGGGCAGACTACCGGGACATAACTGGGGCACACTACTGGGACATAACCTCACGTGACCTAACTGCCCCCCTTTATTATCCTTAGCAGACTACCTGACTGGCCATTACAATTGTTGTACATAATTATTATTGCTATTTGTTAATAAAATATATTACAAAAAGGTTTTAACTCTTACCAGACTTGCAGGAAAATTGTGCAGATGATTAAATTTTCGAAGAAACCTGGGCCGTGATTTTGTATTCTGGCTGACATATTTGTTACATCGCGTAATTTGTTATTATAATCCATAGTAGCCTCCTATCCACACTGCTCACTTATTTTATGTTTCAAAATTAGCCTATGATCCACACATAAATGAAAAAGTTCTTGTGGCTTAGCAAAATGCGTGAAAAAAAAAGCCATACCGGCTGGAAGCCATGTCGGTAGTGTCAGCTTGTCACGTACTACTGACACGTAGCAGGGAAAATGGGATGGTGGAAAATTGCGGATGAATACAGAGGGTTGATAGATTGCATTAATAATAATGATTATAATACTGTGAGATGAGAAAATAATTTATGAAATTAAGTGAGTAAATAATGAAATTCTCTATATATAAATGGTGATGGAATTAAAAGAATATTGAAAGCGTCATTTAATTAAAAAAAATACATGATTTACGAGATGGCAACTTGAAGTAGCACATGAGCATCCCCTCATGATGTGGACTACTTTGTACAGTGTTCAGTGGCTTATTATAAAGAAGGACCTGGGAGAGAAAGACACCGTGAACGCTGGAGTCTGAACTTAGGGTATTAACACCGTAGACTTACTCCTACGCTGGACTTTGTCTCGGAAGCGCTACGCTGGACTTCGTCTCAAAAGCGGTCGCGATTTTTCGAAAGCCTATTCTGCCGAAAGTTAAGTGCAATCGCCTATTATATTCATTACACACGAACACACTACATTGTCCCCTACTTAAATATACATAAATTGTAAATATTTGCCGCGTGGACCACATATACAGATTTTCCCCCCATTTGAATATGCCATATCTTGGAAATGAGGCATTTGCGGAGGAAATGCCGGTTTTAGTACAGAAGTGGACCTTACTGCAGCAGTGTTGCCAGATCCGGCTGGGTCCTAGTATTTTACCCCTGTCATTTATTGTACTTTATCATGATTATTTCCCGGTAGTTTGCCCAGGTTAGGTCCCGGTAGTCTGATGCGGTCTAGGTTAGGTTAGGTCAGGTCAGGTAAGGTCAGGCTAATTTCAAAATGCCCCATTTGAATATGCCCTATCTTGGAAACGGGGCATTTGAGGAAGAAAAACCATAGAAGAAAAGTGTCTTAGAATGGTCCAAAATAGTGGGTAATGACAGTAAAATATCTATTATACAGTAAGGTCCACTTCTGTACCTTTACCGAAATGCCATAGAAGAAAATAGGGTAAATATTGAAAGAATTACCCTTATTGCGTACGGTTTTTCTACCTTCATTTGGTAAGGTCCCGGTAGTCTGATGCGGTCTAGGTTAGGTAAGGTCAGGCTAATTTCAATATGCCCCATTTGAATATTTCCCACTTATTTAGACAATTCTAAGGCTATTTTCTTCTATGGCATTTCCTTCGCAAATGCCCCATTCCCAAGATAGGGCATATTCAAATGGGGCATTTTGAAATTAGCCTGACCTTACCTTACCTAACCTAACCTAATCTAGACCGCTTCAGACTACCAGGACCTAACTGGGCAAACTACCGGGAAATAACTGTGGTAAAGTACAGGAAATGACCGGGGCAAAATACTGGGACCTAGCCAGATCTGGCAACACTGCTAAAAAACTGTAATTCTTTCAATAAATACCGAAAATAGTCTTAGAATGGTGTAAATAAGTGGGTACGGTAATGAAGGCAGAAAAAACGTACGCAGTAACGGTAATTCTTTCAATATTTACCCCATTCTATATCTAGCTAACAGTAGTCGAGTGGTTTGATGTATTTTTGGTCTGGTGGTAATGGCCCAGCTATTATTATTTTTGTAACTTAGAATATTCATAGAGGAGGCTTAGTGAAGCCTTAATTCCAACTTTAAATAAGTGTAAGGAGACCCATGCAGTCAGTGTTGGTTACTAGTTAGAGAGGCATTTCTCAACTAAATTGCCATTTTGTAGTAGTGTTGCCAGATCCGGCTAGATCCCAGTATTTTGCCCCGGTCAGTTTTGGTACTTTACCACGGTTATTTCCCGGTAGTTTGCCCAGGTTAGGTCCTGGTAGTTTGCCCAGGTAAGGTCGGGC
Organism: Petrolisthes cinctipes; assembly: GCA_033782935.1. Taxonomy (NCBI): domain Eukaryota; kingdom Metazoa; phylum Arthropoda; class Malacostraca; order Decapoda; family Porcellanidae; genus Petrolisthes; species Petrolisthes cinctipes. Next base: position 64,548 of record JAWQEG010003074.1, on the reverse strand, counting down.
TAATTTCAAAATGCCCAATTTGAATATGCCCTATCTTGGAAATGGGACATTTTCGAAGAAAAGGCCATAGAAGAAAAGTGTCTTAAGAATGTTATAAACTAGTGGGTAAAAAAGGTTAAAACATCGTAATACGAACTGACAACAGAGTAGATATTTACCAGTCTTTCTAGTTAGTTGTATTTTTAAGTTGAAGTAAACAACGTATTATCCTAAACTACTTGTACTGTACAGGTAGGCGTGTGTATCGAGGGAGATGCTTCGTGGTGTGACCTCAGTGGTGGGCGTGAGGATGATGTTGTCAGAGTGTGCAGGTGTGTACACAACTGCCCGTCACTCCAGTTGGTTAAAGTCTAAGAGAAAGTTGCCAACCCGCGTGGATGTGATACCCAAGATGAAGACTCCCACTTGGTCCACCGGGGAAGTATCACACCCGGGACCCCAAGACTGTCCTCTCGGGAACAAGGGTGACTATCCCTACAACTTGCCTGATGGTGGAAGGCAGTATTTTGGCTTCAAGTACTACCCCAGGTTAGTAGCCGGTATCCCCCATAGTGGCGGTATTGCGTGTAAAGATGTGGGCAATACTTTAACTGTTTGGGTGCCTCTTTGGTCCCGAGTCAGTTTCTTTTGCTTTCTCGATCTATGCTTCTTTTCCCTTCAAGGTTGCTGTCCCTCCTCTCTGTCTCCTTCTCTTAAGTTATTTTGGTAAATTGGAGTGCTTCTGATTCCTCCAAACTATGCCATGAAACAGATCCCCTATTAGTAACATTCAAGTGGTCTGTTTCCTGGCATAGTTTGAAGGAATCAGTAGCACTTCAATTTACCAAAAGGACTTCTTCTCCTTTAAGGCCTTTCTGGCTGAGCAAAATCTTTCTTTCTCCTTTACATTACAGTAGCCAGTATGGTACAATAATCCCACTGGATGGAGTGTTTGGCTTGGACACCAACACCAATGAATGGTTATTGATTTGATGTTGTTCCTACTCATTCATTGGTGTCCATCTTTGATTCATCCAGTATAAAGAAGCATTTGAATTAGTTGTCAGAGTGGAAACTAATCATCTCTCTTCCTCAGGTATGCCGATGAGGTTGATCCACCATACAAACCAACCCCACTCCATCTGGTAACACGGACTAGGTGTCTCAAGAAGAAACCATGGTGGGACAGAGATATCATGAAGAGAATAGGACTTGATGGGAAGGTATGGTACAGTATGACTGGGTAAATTGAAAATCGTACAGTTGACTCCTGCAGTTTGTGTTCATTATTTGCTGGTTTGCATATACAGTACATGGATATTATTAGGATGGCCATTTGCATATTCGTGAAGTGTTTTAAAGAAAAACTACTGGTACTTTTATGTGCAGTTTCTTCAGGAAATTTTTGTATTGCTGCATAACTGCCTTAAAATGCATTTTCTGGTCTTTTGGAAGATCCTTTCATAATGGGAAAGTTAGAAACACTGTACTGAAATATATTTTCTGATGGCAGGTGCTTGCTTCTTGAAAAGAAATATTGTATGATGTGTGAGAAGATGGTCAAATTTTCAGCCATTGGTAAAATTAGGTTTAATTTGAAAATTTTGATTCCCTGCCAGAGGAGTACTGTGACCATTTTGAAGAATAACCCTGAGAACAATGCTATGCTATGGAAAGTGAAGCACATGGTCAAAGTAACACCAATCCACCTGCCTCCAGACCTTCCAGATGATGCTGATCCCAATCATTGCTTCATTAAGGTTAGTATGTGTGTTGTGTAATGGAGGCTGGCCTGGTACCCCATAAGTAAATGGAAAAGTTTTAACAATTAATAAAGTCCTGTGAGAATGAGAAATCCAGGCAGCTCTGTGAATTTTGTGAGGACTTTTCTGAGTGTGTTGTCTAACTCCTACTAGCTTGCCAATAATAGATGAAGGTTCATATATCAGCTAGAGAAAACTGACAATGCTAAGTGGTCTTTTGCTGAAGAAATGCCAACCTTTCATGTAATGACATTACATTGTATTTGACCAGGAGAATGGTGAGTTTGTGTACTCACATGCAGTTGGTGTGGAGGATGCTCAGCTGGAAGACACGACTAATTCTGCTGTCAAATGGAACCAAAAATTTGTAGACACTCACACTCGCAAGAACTGGGACCATCCTTGGCAGCTTAAGTTATGCTAGGTGTTGGTTGGCTACTTCTGTGTTGTACTGGCATTTAGAAGTTTTGTCTTCATGTGCTAGTGGGTGATGTTATTAATACATTTATGTTTCTTTCAGGCCTTTTATTCTTGACTCTAAAAGCTTTTTGGTGGCCTTTCAATACATAATGTACAGTAATTTCATGAAATTATTACATAAAAATACTTTAAATTTTTTCAACGTAAAGTAGACCTGATAATTAATTATTATGTTTGCTATTGATAAGGAGTTTTGTAAATAAAAAAAATATATAGAATGTATGCATCTCAAAAGCCTTTATTATCTGACCTACTGATTGTAGCACACCCAGGCGTGGTTGACGCATGTGATGTCAATCATATATTTTTCTTACTAGTTAAATGCCTTACCTTCATTCGTCTACATCAGATTTTTAAAACTACATTAACAGTATAACTATGGCCTTTGGTCATCAGTCATAATAAAGATAAGGATATTAATATATATTCTTTAATTTTATTACTCAATAAGGAGTCTGGGAGGCCTTTGGTAAGGAAGTTCTTGTGACCTGATTTGAGTGTTATCATGTAGAGAATGAGTTAGGCTAGCTGTAAATGACAAAACCAGTTAAGGACACCAATGAGATTTCATATTATTTCCCCGGGCAAATATTGTTTAGTACTGTTTTATACCCATTAGGATGACTTGGGTAAGTTTTCTTCTAGTCCTGAGATGGAATACATTTCTTTGACTAAGTTTAGCATCAGTTTATATTGGTTACAGGAAGGATCTCAACTTATCAAAGCAAAGCTTGCTCAAGTCGCACTCATGTATATTGAAACTTTCTTGAGTGGTGTTCTACTTAGAAGTATATTTATCACAGTCACCAAGAGCCTCCACAGAAGACTCTTGAATTACAAGTGGATGAGACAGCACTTGTGCAGTAATATAATTAATTGAAGACCTATCATATTCATCTCCTTGCACATTGAAATACATAAGATCTTGAAGTTCTGACCATGTATGGAGTTGCATTATTCTCTGGATTAAAGCAAAATGGGGCAGTTAAAAATATCTGTAGTAAGCCTTAACAACTGCTAAGTTAATAAATATTATATACACTTATATAAATGATATATAAATAGATAAATATATGTATAAAATTTATCTGCCCCTACAAAACTGCTGCTCCGAAATACACATACAGTAATTAAAAATTATTACCTCAGTTTAATGATGAAGATACAGGATACAATATTTAATGGAGTACAAAAGTCCTATCACCTTTCTTTTTCTCTCTCTTTATGAGTTGACCCTATAGTGTCAGTAGTATAACTACGGCAACAGATTTAAGGGTAAAATTAGCAGTGTCTATTACTTTGGAATCACAAGACTGACTTTCAAGGTTCATGCATTGAAAGAGAAACCAGAGAGGTAACATAACTTTTGTGCACCATAGTAAAATACTTTTAAAGTCTCGACAAACTACTGTTGATAGATTAATTACAGTAGTGATCACCACCTCATGTGATACAGGACATTAGTATTATTGTTATTAAGGTTGAAGACCCTTTGCATGCATTTTCCAGCATGTCTGTACCACCAGTTATCAGTTACAAAATATAAAGTTGAGTGGTGAAAAATCAAGCTTTGAAGGGAAAGAAAAAAATATGTACAGGAAGTAGAAAGAGGGAATTGATTGTCAGGGTACCAAAGGACATTAATTAAAAGCTTATTAAGTAATGCTTGCATCACTCTGGTCTGACACTGCCTCTTCTGACAATCTGTGGCTCCGTTAAAAATAGCGCCAATCAGGCATTAGCCTTTATTGATTCAGTCCCGTGGGGCTTCACATTTGTTTAAACTATTCACAATGCTATATATATTGTCAGTGGGAATCATTCAGATGTTTGAACTCTGAGTCTTAATGTTAATATATCTTAAACCCATAGCCAGGAGGATCCACCAGTGTTTTAATTTTATAAAAAAAATGATTGAAAAATGTTCTCATTCATTGAACCAAAGCTTTTATACTATATTATTAACCCCTAACCTTTCCATGACCAACACCATTAATTCTCATGTATATAGTTAATGTATGTGCACTTGAGAGACAGGTGCAGTGATTATTTTGTTATCTACCCAGCACTGATGATGTGAAGATACTGCAAATTATTCCTCTTGTGTGATGGAGTTCGGTACGATGTCGGTACATTATCAACCATATTCCTAATATAACTTCACTTAACCTTTTACACTTTTATCGATCACTTGATACGACAGGAGTTGTATGATCCGATGCAAGATCTGACATCACCCTAACAGGAGTTGGAAATCCCTACCCATGTTGACTGTGGAAGCAAGTTGGGGGTGGGTATGTCAGGTGTGTGTGTCAATGTTAATAAATGTAAAAAAGTAAACCTTAACAGTGTTATAATTATAAGTACTGTACCGTACTGTACATATAAGAACACACAGTAGTACCTGTAGATACGTTTATATATATTTACTGTACAGTACGACAATATATAAAGTGGAGCTACTTAAATTTAATGACTCGATATGAATCCCTTTATAAAGCAGTGAGTATATACTGTACAATATATACAGCACACCCTTCCACTAACACAGGATGATACTTTCTCAATTACATGTACTTTATGATCTTTGACTACAGTACATGTATATCATATGCCTTGATTTGCAAAGTATATTTTGAGAAACTACTAATTGACATACAGTATTATGACAATCTTAACAAAATAACTTTCATTTAATGCCTCAGTTTGGCTCTTTTTAGCCCCACAGATTACTTACTTTATAATAATTAATAATTAATATTTATTATACTAAATTTCTTAAAATTTATGTCTCTGTTTCTTTCCACTTTAGCAAAGTACCTACACCCAGTATAACGTAAGTAATTTGAAGGATTAGACCAATCTAACCTCATAAGTAACATCACAGTCAAGTAGGTATACACCCACAATATCAATCTATTCTTTGTTCAGAGTAGGATATTCCTTATAAAATATATTTGGATACCTGAGACCACAAACTGTCTTGTGTGTGTGCTGTATCAGGATTATACTCTCTTTGTAAATACTGTGCGTGTGTGTGTGTATGTGCATCTTCCCGTGAGGTGGACCTGCTGAGAGTTGGTCTATTGCATCTCACTTTTCTCCATTAACTGGGCTTATCAGCTCAGCTGTCTGGATCATGTTTGGGGTCGTCATCTTGATTAACATTTGTGTCCTCATCTTGTTCATCTTCCTCCTCCTCCTCCTCCTCCTCCTCCTCCTCCTCCTCCTCCTCCTCCTCCTCATAATCCTCCTCTTCATCCTCATTGTACTTCTCATCATACTCATCCCTGGTGTTCTCTTGATCTAACCCTAGGAAGACAACATTTACTATTATATGCACATCTGAAAACAAGATTAAGTCTAGTTCTACTGATAATGTGCAGCTTTAAAGACAAAAATGTATAGCTCAAGTATGTTATAGACAATTTTCTTTACACAAAGTCATGGTTACAGGTACTGTATATCTATATGCTTTTTTAGATCCTTTGACAAAATATGGTATTATGGTCATTGTGTACAGACTGAAAGTGTAATAACTAGTCTATGAACCATCAAACATTATGCTATCCATATATGGGTATAGTACAGTATACAAATCCAAATGGCTATAACACTTAACAATGAAAAGTAAACTATTAATATGCCCACAATTGCTAAGGCACTCAAATAATTATAAAAATACAATTACATCTGTGACCAAATTGTTATGGTGTTCATTGAAATGATTATCAAGACCCCCCAAAATTCCAGGCTTCAGATGAAAAAAGAAAATAATAGGATAGATTATGAGACTCCTCACCCACATTTACAATCCATAAACAAACCTTGTACGGGTGAATTGTTTTCAGTCGCATTGACCAACTTTAAGTATGGCTTCACTTCATACTCAAACATGAGGAAGTCCATGAGGTATTTGTGGTAGAGTCGTTTGATTTCTGAGGGTGTGAGTTTGTCAAAGTAAGATGCTGCCAGGTCAGATGTGGAGTGATCAGAAGAGGAGGTACGGTGGGACCACTCAATGTGGGTCACACCAGCCAGACCTCGATGATACAGGATGAAATCTGAGTCCCTACCCAGCGTCTCCATCTTGGCTATCACATCATACCTGAAATAATAACTCTTATGTATGTGAGCATTTCTTCATGAGATCGGCAAGGACAGAAGCCACTAAAAACAGAAAACAATCTACAGTAGCTTATTGTGATTGTCATTGTTCCTACTCCCAACAGAGACTACAGTACACTATACGGTACATTACCTAACATGACACGGTGTACAAAGGAGTGAGATGGGCCTCCAGTGTTCATCGTACTCCTCCACGTCTGTGTCCAGGAGGTACTGTACAAACTCCCGAAAGGTTGGCTCCTTCTTTCCACCTTCCTCCCTTCGGTACACCTTCACAATTCTCTTCCCATAAATAGAGTAATAGTAGCCTCCCCTGTGGATGTAGAGTGAGGTTAGGAGTGGATGTGATCAAGTGAGGTGTGAGATGGAAAATGGAAACATTTGCGTGGTAACTGGAAACTGTGAGAAGGAGTGATAAAAGTAGAAATAGGAATATGTAGCAAGCAAACAGCTAAGATGTGAAACTTTGGAGCACAGTAGTTTTAGAGTGTATAAGTATACAATCTATTACTGTAAGATCAGAAACTGGGTGGAGTATCTTAACGGAAGGAAGAGACTAACGATGAATGCTAAGTACGAGTAAGAGTGCCAGGACTGGGTATTAATGAGGAGACACCAATGGAAGAGACTAGTATAACAGCTTGCAACAAAGAACAAGGGAAGGGAGTCAGACTGACTGAGACAACAAAAGAGACGTGTTCTAAAAATAAATTGCCCCAAGAGTCGTTTGCCATAGTTGACCTCTAGTTACAAGGAATGATGTTAGTGTCAGTGATTCATTGTGATGTGACCAACACAGGGTATAAAGGAGGAAGAAGTACCGGTAACTATTTAATGAAAACGATATGGTATGTAGATTATAGGAGAGAAAGAGAGGGAGAGAGATGATATTTATGAATCAAATATAAAACTCCTTCATTAGCTTTTCTTCTACTGCTAATAATGACATGAGTTTGAGTCCCATCTTGTTGGATGTAATTCTTTTTATACAATAAGCTGATGAGGTAATAAGAATCTGCACAAATTTACAAGAAGAATGGTTTTCCCACCTGGCCTTCAAATCTCTTTCATAGTTTTCCAGTTTGTCTCGGTAGGCTGACAATACTCGTTCAAATGGGTGACGCACAACCTGTTATAAGTAAACAAATATGAAGTTCATATATGTCTTACACTACATGAGCAACATGCACCAACGGACATACACAGATAGTCAATACTCTTCCTGGTATCTACTGACCAAAGTATTCTAACTTTGGCAATGTAAGAAACAATAGGAAATGCAAAGGTTTGTTGACAAATTTTTTTTTCAGTCTCTCACTGAAGGACTACATACATAGACAATTCTCACCATAAACTTGAGAGTTTTGGGCATGATGTTCCTCAGGACAGGCACAGGAAGCAGTGGGTACTCTTCCCTCAGCACCGAGTGACGTCCCGCTTTGTCCTTGTACATGTTTTCCTCAATGCCAGCCACCTGGGAAATAAGCCAGACAATTATATACATTTTTCATCAATACTGTACTGTATAAGGATTACATTACAGATAAAATTGTTTATGAATTACTGTATACATGTACAGTCGGCCTCAGGAATTGGTACACAGAGCATTGGTTACAAAGGGTCATTATTCTACACATACTGTAGGTATTGTTCCACTGACTGATTCAAGTTTGAGCCAAATAACAATACTAGAAAAGTTTGGTGTTAGGAAATTCATGTACTAAATTTTCTAGTTGTTACGAACCCTTAATGTTACAATGGTATATATGAATTCTTGAGGCCGACTGTACTTACTAGCATTACATACAGATTGCATATGAAATATCATGCTGATAAATATACTGTACTAATTATACACTACAAAGGTTAAATATAAGAAAAATAAGTAACTGTGGATGAGGAGGAAAAATTAACCATAAAAACAAAACAAAAACTGAATTATCTGGAAAAAGGATAAGGTTGTAGGCAGTGAATAAAAGGCAGCATAATACCTGAAGAAAAGCATAGAGCCAACTGGTACTGGCCGCTTTGGGTACTTTACACCAGGTGAGGCCGTGTCGTTCGTCCACAAACATCTGGTGGAATATTGACCTGCAGAACAGAATGTATAGTATCAGCAGGAAACATTACCTTTACTGAATATTTTACAGTGTAAATTACTGTATAATCCTGCCAATGATGTCATCAGTACTGGTACAAATAGGATATTGTTTTGGCTAATTCTACCGTAATGTATGTTATAAGCCAGTATATCCAAATATGAAAATACTGTATTATACTCCTTAATCATGCTAGTAAAACTATGTAATAACACTAACACACTTCAGATACAGACAGTAGCCTCCTGTATTTATCTGTTTAACATACAGATAATTGGGACCCGATATTCGAGGGATTTAAAATATAGTACTCTTCTTCCCTTTACTGTATTTTATAAGCACCTAGAGACTACTTTGTATTACATATAGTAGAGTACCAGTACACACTTCTTGTTTAGTTGCCATAGACGCTCCAATTGAGACTGTGACAAGTCTTTCCTATCTTTGAGCACCATGTTCTTCATCCTGTCTTCGGGGGCATTCCTCTGGGCTGAACGGAGAAATTTTCCCCTGTTGGAGTAGGCGCCCCACATGCTGCACACCTCCTTCACTTGAGACCTACGCTGTTCATACTCAGCAAACTGGATCTCCTCACTCGCTCGTAGTGGCTGTTAATAGGAGAATGGGTAGTGGTCAGAGATGGATGGGCAGGCTGGAAAATAGATTTACTCTCACTCACAGGGCCATATTCAAGAACATCCGTGGTGTATACGAAGGCGTGGTAACGGTACGACGGTTCAGTTGTTTGTCTATGGAGCCGTCATACTGGTACCAAACCATCGTATACACCATGAATGTTCTTGAATATAGCCCACACACCCTCGATCTACTATATAGCTTGCTCCCAAAAACTGTTAAAAGGAAAATGGCCAGTGGTCAGAGATGGATAGATGGAAAGATATACAGTAATTAACACACACACACACACGACCTCCTTGCTAAGCTATAGGAGAATGGTGGTGAGGGATGGCTGACTGGAAAGATACAAACCACACACTCTGAGTCTATAAGTACTAGGCATATTTAACAAGGCAATTATGTGCTGCTTTGGACACATGAAACTAGACATGATTTTGGATTTTCTTTCTTTTTTTTTAGTCTTTAACCTACTGAAGAAAGTTAGCTAATTAGACAGAGAGACAATTAAGTCTCCTACGCGGCTCAAAAAATCAGGATACTGTCATATCTCCTTCACTTCAGCAGTCATATCTCCTACACCAAAATATTGCATGGTGCATGCGGCACGTGCCATCTCCTACACTACAATATGGTGATACGGCATAATATCTCCTACACAAAAAAACAGTACCCAGCATATCTTTTACATAGAATAATATGATTAGGGCAATGAACATTCAATAAAATTAATTAATTTTGTTTAATAATTAGAATTATAAAAAGAAATAATTAAAAAAGAAATATTTGGCAATTTTATTGTAGAGTCACAATTTCATTTATATAAATACCTCCAGCCTGTCTTGAATAACACTTCGACAAGTGGGACATTTTGCTGGGTGCTGAATGCATCGATAGGTACATAAATACACTTTGCCGTTTCTTACAACATTTCGGAGGTACCGGTGGCCAGCGTCCTCCTCATAATTATACAACTGCATTGAAGCGAATATTTCCCTCAATAGTGCTCGCCATCAGGGTCCAATGTCGTCCGAGGTGTGTTTACGCTAAACTCGTCTGAACAAAAACTATATTGACTCCTGAGCACCACTCAGGCCAAGTAGGCCTATATGAGACAGGCATCACAACAGGACCTTGTGTGGGAAGTGTGACGGTATAAGTTTTTGTGTAGGAAATACGCCGTATATTGTGTAGGAAATACGCTGTATATGTGTCGGAAATGTGACAGTATAGATTTTTGTGAGTAGGAGATACGCCTTATAAAAATTATCCGTGAAGGAAATGTGACGGTACCCTAAAAAAAAAGCGCAATTTTGTAGGATATGTGACTTGTAGGAATTACGCCATATTGTGCTTTAGGAAATGTGGCGCATCCCCAAGTAGACTACCAGACATATAGTGAGATCAACAGACAGACAGACAGACTAATATAATAAAAAAACAAACTGTGATACTATAGTAACAGAACGACAACAAATAGATCAACAAACAGACTGAAACCAGACAAGCAGAAAGACATACAGAGAATCTATAGGCACGGCCTCCTCTTGAGTCTAGCCTATATAGTTACTATAAAAAGGGTAGCCTAAAGGTGGGCTGGAATGAACTGACAGAAACGATCACTGGCCCAGGGTGGAAATAAAATAAGTTATGTGTGTGGGTCTGGACGTATAGGTTGATATCTAAAATGTGTCATGTGTGTATTATGTGTGCAAGTGTGGCTGGGGTATTGACGCACACGTGTGTATGTGTCACTGTGTGTATATGTGTGAGTGTGGCTGGGGTAGGCCTAATCAAGATTTATAGACTAGTACATAAACCATGGAGGTAATATCCTACCTCCATGATATAAACCTTGGGCCTAATGACGCGTGTGTTTGTGTGTGTTTGGGGGAGGGGGCAAGGTCCTTTGAGTGTTTGTGCTTGGGTGGAATGTGCTTGGGTGTGTGTGTCCTAAGAGTAAAGACCTAAATGGCACTCGTCTCAGAGTCGTCTACCGTGCCCGCAGCTCGCATACAAAGAAGTGATTGAGAAGCTTGCCAGCCTTGCCTGCATACAATACAATGAAAGACTGAAGAAAGGAGAGGTGAGGGGTAGAACCGTAGAAGAGTAGGACCTACTTGAGGATGAAAGAAGACCGTACTGCAGGGCTCAGCAGAACATTAAATTTTTCCACTCGTCTCCATCTGTTCTCAAAAATATTTTAGTGTTTTTCAAACCTCAAGATAGTACTGCAGAAGTAGCCCATTTATTGTAGACACTGAAATAAACCCCATACATATAGTACAACATATCTCTCTCTCTCTCTCTCCATAGATAATTAGGTCACTGCCCTCCCATACAACGTACGGTACCGGGCAGATAACCCTTACCTAGGGTTTCTTTCTCTACCTGCCGGCCCCTACTACAGGCCTCGACCCTCACTATATATCCTTATGTAAGAGATTAGAGTATCCCTGTGCATCACCGGGTTAACTTACTTTGGGGGTTTTATCGTGGTGGTCGATACAATCCTTAGTTCCATGTATCCTAGGCCTATAAATATGTAATTTCTTGGCTTTTTCGGTAATGTAACGCAATCCTAGCAAATTACACCAAACATTTACACAGGTAGGTACTTATCTGCAACTAATAAATACTGCAATATATGATAAATATGCAGCTATGATCATATTACATAAGGGAATCGGTGCACCTTCGTAAGGATAGACAAAAATACGCACTCTTGGCTCGGCATGACATAGGATAGGTCAGGGTCCATAGGTTAGGTTAGGGTAAGGATAGGGGCCGAGTCAGACAGACAATAATTATTAACTTTACCCCTCTGGCTTCTTTATAATGCATATACCCTGCATCAAGTTCACTGACCCTCTAGGTTACCTGTCAAACTTTCTTGACTCGATGCAGGCTCTTCCCTGCCGGCATAACCGGCCAGCCGACCTCTTTTTCCCTTCCAGCCTTATAACCTACACAGTCATCCTCGGCCCCTACACCACCCATATATTAGCAACCTCCCCTATTTAACTACTTTCTTTTCATGGTCCCACTCCCTTCCTCACTCCTTTCCACTCCACACTTGCAATTAAGTCCCCCCCCCCTTTCTCTCTCTTTCTTTCTTTTAATTAAGTGGGAAAGGTGATGACTCGAGGCTACAGCTCTCTGTGTCCTCACTTGTAATATAAAAACGAATAAAAAAAGAGTGAGAAATATTCAAAATCGTAAATGCAGTGTCCAGCAGTTTCGTCTGAGATGTCTACATAACATAGCCGATATCAAGGCCCCTTACAGAGACAGGTCCCTTAATAAAAGAGAAAAGATGGATACATCTTCTATATTTATTTATTTTCTATATTTCCCGTTATGTCCTTTCATCACTTTTTCTTAATTTTTCCATTTCTATCTACAGTACGTATGTATGTAGCCTACTTTTATATTCACATTCCTCCCATATTTTTTTCCTTCCTCTTTCCTTCCCAGCTTTTTTGCTAAGATTCTTTCTTTCCTTCAACTGCCTCTTTGCCCGTCCTTCTCTCCCTCTTCCTTCAATCTGTTCTCCATTCCAAACTACTGTAATTCATCTAAGTCTTCCTTTCTTTCATATTTTCTTATTTCATCTACTTTCCTTCACTCAATTCTTTCTTCCTTTCTCCATTCCTACCATTTCCTCCCCTTCCTTCCTTTTTCTTCTATCCCTCCCTATCCCTCATTTCTCCACCCCACCCCTACCCCTTCCCTCCAGACACTGTGTTGAGAATATGTAACATAAAATCGAACGAACCATCCCATCAACTTCCCGACCCATCCTGTTTCCTTGTTCCACTTTTTTTCAATAAACCTCTCTCTGCGTTCCATAACTTCCATTCCTATGCCCTCGGTGCCCTCTCTCTCTCTCTCTCTCTCTCTCTCTCTCTCTCTCTCTCTCTCTTATGGTATTCAGTTGTTAAGATATCTTAGTATTTAACTGTCAACAACACTTAATTGTATAAAAACAAATAAGAATTAAGCTCAACTGAAAAAGAGAAGCAAAAGCCGGAACGATAAAATAACGAATGAATGGATGACAGCTGGATATATACGAAATAAAGAGAGAGGAATTAAGTTGGCTGAAGAAAAGAAGCACACAAGACACGGAAGAGAAAGGAAGGAAGAGAACAAAGATGGGAAGGAAAGCAAGCAGAAATTTAAAGAAAGGAATGAAGACGAGAAAAAGTTAACGGGAAAGAATAAGACTAAATCTTTTCAGTGATTTAATCAAACACCACCATAATTTGTTGATTGGTAAACCTGTGGAGGAATATTCACTTTTTCTTGCGTTTGTTTACTGTTAGGCTATATATAAATACTGGTACCAATTAATGAAAACAGAAATGCAATATTACTGTATAATACTGTACAGCTAGCGCCAATAGCCTAGTCGTGTCGCACAAGAGGCTAATTCCACCCTTGTGTTATATAATTATGGATAGGGATTTCATTGGAACTCAGTGTTGCCTACGTATTTTTTTCTTCTAATCATCACGGAGGTCTAGACGGTTGGTGGCAAATAATGAGAGGTCAATAAAATTAGATTAGGCCTATACGGTTTCAACTTGATGTACAGTAATAATTGACTTGGCAACAACTATTAGACTTCAATTTTTGGGTCTATTGATACTAATTTTCTTCCCCTCCAAATTGTATATACATTAATTAATTTAACTTGATCCATTCACTGCCTCCAGGGAATAGCAGTCGAGGTTTTTGTCTCGTTTTTACTCCATCATCAACCATTTTGGAAAAGCTGAAATTTGCAAGTACCGGTAAAAATTTCTTTTGAGAGTTTATATGCATTTCAGGTTAAACAAGTTTTGAGGATGGGTCAGACTGGGTCATGCTGGTATATTGACTCTTTCTTAATTAAGGGGAGGAAATTGTGGTGAATTGGAAGGTTTACTTGATTCCTCCAAACTTTGTCAGGAAACAGACCACTTTAATTAATGTCACTTTAATGGGGGTTTTGTTTCGTGGCATAGTTTGCAGGAATTAGCCCACCAGTTTACCTTCAATAGAATCTACCGTTAAAGGGGAAATATACAGCGTTGGCAAATCTGGAGCAACTGCTCCCTCCAAACTACTCCAAGCAACAGGATACCATTATTATTATTATTATTATTATTGTTAATCTGGTCTTGTTTCCTGGCATACCTTGTAGGAATCCAGAAGCTCAAATAATGTACCAGAAGTATACAATCCCCCTAATGTTATATATTTTCCCTGCTATCTGTCTGGTTTTCAGCCTCCCTGCCGGCCTGCTTGCCTGCTTTTACAACTGTCTGCCGTTTTTTTTTTTTTTTTTTGCCTGGCTTCTTTTCCTGTCTGTCTGTTTTACACCTGCCTGCCTGCTTCTACAACTTCATGCCTGTTGTTTTGCCTATCTGTCTCCACTGTTTCTTGTCTGCCAGTGGTTTTCCGCCTGCCTGCCTGCCTGCCTGCCTGCCTGCCGTCATCCTACCTCCATGCACGACTTTCTGCCTATCTGCTTTTTTGCCTGTCCACCTCCTGCTTGCCTGTATGCTTTCCTGCTTGCCTGTATGCTTTCCTGCTTGCCTGTATGCTTTCCTACATGCACCACTTTCTATCTGCCATATCTGTATTCATTCCTCCCTCCCTCAGCGCGTGACTTGCATGACCGTTTCCAAGCAGGTCTCACTGACTTCCTCCTTGCATTTATGAGAGAGAGAGAGAGAGAGAGAGAGAGAGAGAGAGAGAGAGAGACTGTGTGTGTGTGTGTGTGTGTCTGTGAGAGAGAGAGAGGGAGAGAGATAATGTGTGTGTGTGTGTCCCTACTTCGATAATGCACTAGCTATAGTCATTATGCATCGTATGCACACTATAGGGCCGTATGCAAGAATATCTGTGCATGCATGGTGGTATTGACGATGGCATAGTACCGATACGATGACTCTATAATGTTGTATATACATTGGATTCATCGTACCGTTACCAAGCCAACTACAACAACAACAACACTGAATATTCCTGCATAAAGTTATAGTTACAATATCCCAATTAAGTGAATATAAGGGATGGTAGAAGAAGCGCAAAGGGCAAGGAGGGAGAATGGAAGGGCAAGGATGGAGTATGGAAGGGCAAGGAGGGAGAATGGGAGGGCAAGGAGGGAGAATGGAAGGGCAAGGAGGGAGAATGTGAGGGCAAGGGGGGAGTATGGAAGGGCAAGGAGGGAGAATGGGAGGGTAAGGAGGGAGAATGGAAGGGTAAGGGAGAATGGAAGGGCAAGGAGGGAGAATGGAAGGGCAAGGAGGGAGAATGGAAGGGCCAGGGGGGTGAATGGGAGAGCAAGGGGGGAGAGAGGAATGTATGGTGAGGTAGAAAAGGGGGTCAGAGAGGAAATAATTATAGGTTGTCAGACGGCTACAAGAGAGTTAGACCCTATGTATGTATGTATGTTACAGGGAAGAGGGAGGGAGGGTAGGGGGGGGGGCAGAGAGAGGTAGGCTGGTAAAGAAGACAGGGAGAACGAGGAAGAG
Organism: Petrolisthes cinctipes; assembly: GCA_033782935.1. Lineage (NCBI taxonomy): Eukaryota > Metazoa > Arthropoda > Malacostraca > Decapoda > Porcellanidae > Petrolisthes > Petrolisthes cinctipes. The sequence continues at coordinate 48,936 of JAWQEG010003074.1, read as the reverse complement.
ATGACAGAAAGCTAGAGAGACAACTGAAGAGGAAGAAAGGACAGGGGATTAAGGGAGGGAGAGACGACTAAAGAGGAAGAAAGGGAGAGACGACTACAGAGGAAAGGAGGGAGAGACGACTAAAGGGGAAGAAAGGACGGGGAAAGGGAAGGAGAGACGACTAAAAAGGAAGGGAGCTAGGGAGAGACGAATAAAGAGGAAGGGAGGGAGAGACAACTAAAAAGGAAGAAAGGAAGAGACGACTAAAGAGGAAGAAAGGACGGATGAATTAAGGGAGGGAGAGACGACTAAAAAGGAAGGAATGGAGATAAGACTAAAGAGGAAGGAAGGAGGAAGGGTCAGAAAAGTATAGGCTGTACACATCCTCACTTTGTATACAAATGTGAGTGAGGCCAGCCAGTTCCATTACAGTACTTTGGGAGAACAACTACCGTATATATCTATTTATAACTATCAGGTCAGAGAGAGTGTGGAGTTACTCTGTATGGATGGAGGGAGGGTTTGTAGTGAGGGAGGAAGGGGTCAGGAGGGAGGGTGAGAGGCAGGTGAGGAGGGAGGGAAGGAGGCAGAAGTGATGTGGATGATGATGAGAGAGAGAGAGAGAGAGAGAGAGAGAGAGAGAGAGGAGAGAGAGAGAGAGAGAGGTAGTGATGAGGTAGAAAGGTGGTGAGGAGAGAGAGAGAGAGAGAGAGAGAGAGAGAGAGAGAGAGAGAGAGAGAGAGAGAGAGGTGGTGGTGAGGTAGAGGTAATAAGGTGTTGAGGGAGAAATAAGGTGGTGAGGTGTAGTGATGCTGAAAGAGGTAGGTGTGTGTGGTGAGGTAGCGAGGTGTATGATGTATGGGGAGGCGTGGACGGGGTGGTGGCTGTGATTAGGAATAGATAACAGCTGTAAGAGAGAGAGAGAGAGAGAGAGAGAGAGAGAGAGAGAGAGAGAGAGAGAGAGAGAGAGAGAGAGAGAGAGAGAGAGAGAGAGATTAGGAATTGATAACAGCTGTAAGAGAGAGAGAGAGAGAGAGAGAGAGAGAGATTAGGAATTGATAACAGCTGTAAGAGAGAGAGAGAGAGAGAGAGAGAGAGAGAGAGAGGATGCATGATGAAGAACAGTAAGAACACGTAGAACAAGGTAAAATGTGTTTATATAGAACAGCAAGAACCAGTATAGAACAATACGTAAACCAAGCAAGCTCTATAGAACGAAAGACAAACCACTAAAAAAAAACACATAATATAATATAAAAAGGTCACTGCATATTCCTCCAAACGTATGCCAAGAAACAGATCGGTCCCCTATTAGTACCACCGAGGGCGTCTGTTTCCTGGCATAGTTTGGAGGAATCAATAGCCTTCCAATTTGTTAACAAGAGAATTTCCCAGTACAGTCGACGCCATGCACTTCTGCCAAAGCATTAAGTATACAATATGGAAATATAATCTTCACAGGCTAACTTGTAAAATAAAAAACCAAAGAAGAATATTAATTTACCCCTGCATGGATAGTGTAATTCCGTGAGAGAGAGAGAGAGAGAGAGAGAGAGAGAGAGAGAGAGAGAGAGAGAGAGAGAGAGAGAGAGAGAGAGAGAGAGAAGAGAGAGAGAGAGAGAGAGAGAGAGGAGAGAGAGGAGAGAGAGAGAGAGAGAGAGTTTTTTGTTGTGTGTACACTGACCAAAAGCACAAGCTTTTGTTTCCATTCCGTGATCATTTTTCATATAATTAATTTAAAACCAACTCTGCCTCCTCTCACCCACTGCCTTCCTCCTTCCCCCACACTGAAGCAGTGGCTGCGGGTTTCGTATGGGTCGGCGACTGTACCTCAACGCGAGGGGCGTCGCTATGGTCGGGGACTGCACCCCCGAGTCAACAAACCCATCGTTAGTAGCCTTCCTTGTTGTTCCACCCAATCGGGCGATCTCGCCAGCTACCCAGAAGGAATGAGAAATAGTAAGAGGGACAGACAGAACAGGCCAGAGTGTGGTAGAGGATGCCAAATTCCTCATTTCTGGATAGAATCATCCCTCACCATCCATGGATATTGTAATTCTGTATGGTGTGTGTGTGTGTGTGTGTGTTCGATTAATTATTATCCTTTATGTTATCCTACAAGAAGCGTTGATGAGTGAGTAGGGGACACATGACTTTTGCCGCCGACTGTACATCACAATCACCCACTCTTGTCTCTCCCCGTCTATTTTATCATGAGGAATCAACAGGAAAGACCAGCAACGGGACTCTTGCTCTAATTTTCTGCTGCATCTCTCTCTCTCTCTCTCTTTGTAGGTATGTCGGTATGTATGTATGTGTGTGTGTGTGTGTGTGTGTGTGTGTGTAGATTTATATTCGTTGGTGTTAAATTGCAGACATCCTGTTACGTGAGATTATGTGTATATAATGTGGTGTGTAATATATATCACTGTGTAATGATGTAATAGTCGTACCACACACACACACGTAGCAATGTGAGAGTCGTAACCCCCCCCCCACACACGTAGCAATGTGAGAGTCGTAACCCCCCCCCCCCCACACACGTAGCAATGTGAGAGTCGTAACCCCCCCCCCCCCACACTCGTAGCAATGTGAGAGTCGTATCCCCCCCCACACGTAGCAATCTGAGAGTCGTACCCCCCCCCCCACACATGTAGCAATGTGAGAGTCGTATCCCCCCCCCCACACATGTAACAATCTGAGAGTCGTGCCCCCCCCCCACACATGTAGCAATGTGAGAGTCGTACCCCCCCCCCACACATGTAGCAATGTGAGAGTCGTATCCCCCCCCCCCCACACATATAGCAATCTGAGAGTCGTGCCCCCCCCCCCCCCACACACACACACGAGGTGAGGAAAGGTTCTCGACATAGTTCAAGTTTTGTGTCCGAAAGCGTCAACATGTGGATTATTTAATCTAACCTGTCAGAAAGAGAGAGATAGAGAGAGAGAGGGGGTGGAGGGTAAGAGTAATAAGAAGAGGGACTGGTTTTGGGAGGTAGGGAGTGAGTGAAGAATATACTAGTCTTTTTTTATTTGTTTTAAGGCCAGGCCAGTATAAAACCAGCCAAAGGAAACGTGAGACGGAATCAGGAAATGAAGGAGTGAAGTCACGACACTCAGAGTTTCCCCAACCAGTCAGCCAGCCAACCAGTCAGCTAGCCAATCAGTCAGTCAGCCAATCAGTCAGTCAGCCAATCAGTCAGTCAGCCAACCAGTCAGTCAGCCAATCAGTCAGCTAGCCAATCAGTCAGTCAGCCAATCAGTCAGCTAGCCAATCAGTCAGTCAGCCAACCAGTCAGTCAGCCAACCAGTCAGTCAGCCAATCAGTCAGCTAGCCAATCAGTCAGTCAGCCAACCAGTCAGTCAGCCAATCAGTCAGTCAGCCAATCAGTCAGTCAGCCAATCAGTCAGTCAGCCAATCAGTCAGCTAGCCAATCAGTCAGTCAGCCAATCAGTCAGCTAGCCAATCAGTCAGCTAGCCAACCAGTCAGTCAGCCAACCAGTCAGTCAGCCAACCAGTCAGTCAGCCAACCAGTCAGTCAGCCAATCAGTCAGTCAGCCAATCAGTCAGCCAGCCAATCAGTCAGCCAGCCAATCAGTCAGTCAGTTAGCCACTCAGTCAATCAGTTAGTCACTCAGTCAATCAGTCAGCCAGTTAGCCACTCAGTCAGCCAGCCAGTTAGCCACTCAGTCAGCCAGCCATCCAATCAGTCAGTCAGCTAGCCATCCAATCAGTCAGCCAGCCAGTCAGCCAGCCAATCACTCAGTGAGTCAGCCAGTCAGCCAGCCAACCAATGAGTCAGCCAGCCAGCCAATGAGTCAGTCAACCAGTCACCCAGCCAAATAAAAATATAAACTCATTACGCGGGTGGTTTTTGTGCCAGGGTAGCAAAGACTAGCGACCGATAGACTTGAAGGGGTAAGTGGAGTGGTGGGAGGAGAAAGAATGTCACTATTATAACGGGAAACACGTTAATAATAATAATAATAATAATAATAATAATAATAATTAGAAATTTTCATATTGTGCCATTTTTACTAAGTATCACGCCCACTTCTCCGCTTGTACAGTTGCGGACATATGAAACAGAGACACTTGAAACGAAGCCCCCCCATTGAGCATACAGGGTAGGATTAGAGTCATTAGACGCTGTGTGTGTGTGTAGAGGTGACGCGTTATGCTTGATAAGGGGCCCGTTTGAACTTATTAGTCTGTTTCATGTATATGCAACTGTACTCTTTCTCACCCACGCACTACTCCGTTATTACAGTCCTAACCTGAAAATGAAGCATATTGGAATAAGCTCTAAATATTACGATTTTATCCAAGTGTTGAGGGGAAATGACTAACCTAAATCAGACACCGGATAAAGTTTCCCATTAGTGTATCTATATTATTATTATTATACAGAACGAAATGTTACCCTGAACTGGCCCATACATATATATTAATCCAGACAACAACAGGTCAAGACACGAGCTGATAAAAACGGGAAAACGGATTCTTTCCTTAGTGTTTACGTGACGTCACCACGAAGCTCCTCTGTATACAATAATGATCTCACTATGCCAATATGGACGTAACCAGGACGTTGCCCCGCCCCTCTAGTATAAGTGACGTCACATGACATCACGAAGCTCTTAGCCCCTTCCTCCTATCTGCCTTATATGGACTTTGCCCCTCATCTGCTGATTCCCTATATACTTCATGGTTTATTTGGCGTGTATGTGTGTTCGTTTTGAAGTGGTGTGTTGTGTTTGGTGTTTAGCCTGTGTGTGTGTGTGTGTGTGTAGAAATGGTGGCCACGGACTTTAACCCAAGTAAATACATTATTGCGGTGTCTTGCTTATTTCCTTGTATTTCTTTTCTAAAATTCGGTGAAGCAACATAAGCCCTCTGGCAGTCCAACCAGTCTTGTTTAAACCAGTATATGAGAGAGAGAGAGAGAGAGAGAGAGAGAGAGAGAGAGAGAGAGAGAGAGAGTGAGTTCATGGCTGCAAAGTAATACACATTATTAACTACCCCCCCCCCTCATGTCTTTACTCTTCCTATACCCACCCCACTCCCCTCTGTAGTCTGTAATCTGCACTCCCCTCCCCACAACACTTCCTTCAACTCCTCCCCCTCACCGTCGAACACTCCAATTTCCCCCAACACTTCTCCCCCCCCCCTCATCCTCCCAACTCGGGGGATGTTGGGGTTGCAGAACTTTCCTTCCACGAGGTCTTTATGCATATATTGACCTTAACGAGATGGTAGTGTTGGTAAATCTGGAGCAACTGAATCCTCCAAACTATTTCCAGCTACATTCTTTTTGTTGATTTGGTCCTGTTTCCCGGGATACTTTGGAGGAATCACGGCTTAAATTAGATACGATACGGTCATTTAGGGCTACCTATTTCTCCAGCAACGGCACTGTACAGTCGGCGGCAGAAGTCCTGTCGCCTCACCTGCTTCACCGAGACACACAGTGTTCATGGACTCGAGAAATACGCACGTTTTCTACACATAATAATCTCGAGTCTATGAACATCGCGAGCCTCGGTGTAGCAAGTGAGGCGACAGGACTTTTGCCGCCGACTGTACATTATTATGTGTTTTCTCGTCCCCATGGTAAAGTGACGCTATCAAGCGACCACTATGTCTTCGTACCAAGCCACATCAGCATAGGTACTTAAGAAGACAATAATCAACTCTACAATATACATCATGTCAAGTAGGAATCTTGGTGATTTAAGAAGGTTGCAAAGGCATCAGTTCAACAAGGTGACGAAAGAAGAGCTTATCGATGCAATATTGTCAGCAGGTGGCGACGAGGCGGCACTGATGGCGAGACAGGACGAGAAGTTAGACAAGATTATGGACGAGTTAGCAGATATGCGCCGTATGATAGCATCGGCAGAGAATGAGTCTAAGAACAAGATTAAGAAACTGACAGATACGATCGAAAAGCAGTCTGAAGTCATTATGCATCACCAACTATTCCTGGAGCAACTCGACCGGCAGAAGAGGGAGACAAATTTAGTGCTGTTCGGAGTACCAGATGAACATGTAGCACTCGACGGTGCTACTACTGAGGATGCCAAGGTACAGAAAGTGTGGAGTGAATTAGAAGTTGACCCCGACGTTGTAGTCCGGTCATACCAGAGGCTGGGTCAACCTGCTCGGGGAAACAGCAGGCCACGCCCGTCACTTATTAAGGTAGACTCCAAGGCCGTTCGGGATAAAGTGTTAGAGAAGGCAAAAAGATTGAAAAATATGCAAGAGCCCTATAAGAATATATATATTAAGAAGGACTCGCATCCAGGAGTAAGGAGAGAATGGAAGAGGTCGGTGGTTGCTGCTCACTGTGTGAACAACAGCATGCACGGTCTACCTCCCATCCAGCACCAGCAGGGAGGGATAATTATTACCCACGTTGACTGGTTTGCTAGTACTGTATTTAAGAGGACGGCAACCTCTGCTTTCTATTTCATTGCGTAATACATACCTACATTCTTTCTTTACGCAATATCTACCTAATTTTTTTCTTTGCGCGTTAGTTTTTTAGTCATGCTTATGTTACTAGCGATATATTATAAGAGCTGACGTCTAAATTCTCATTAATTAGTCATGCAAACACCCATTCCTCTCGAGTTTTCTATTCTACGTGCACACTCTTTTAGATTTAATGTTAATTTAAGTCTAAGCCAAACCAACCATTCCCCGTTTGTCTTCATTCAGTCTCTTCTATTCTAACCAAAAAATCAACAATTACTCACAATCCAGCACTACATAAATATTATTATAGACCTTTCTACAATGAGAGAGAGAGTTAATTATATATAGACCTGCTGGTCCTTAGTACAAATCACCTCCATTCTGCCACACTCAGTCACGGTATAATACTCACCAGCTTGTTTAACTTGAACATGTCTTTCTTGGGGTCAGGAGGTACCAATATGTCGGTGGTGAGAGCAACAACGATATAAAAGCCAATAGCTGCTATGAAGACCTGATTCCGGGACATTCCAAAGATTCGGTGACTCATTTTGAAGGTTCGGTTCGCTTTGATAGCCTTCGTGATAAGGTTCTATAGAAAGGATTTCGAAGCCTCTTAAACGACTGTTGTAGATATAGCCTTGTTAACGCCGTTTCAGATTTTCTAAGATTGTCCAGTAAGGCTATCCCAGTAGATTTTTAATTATCATGTCTACCGTAAATCCATAGACCGTCATTCATCACAGATTAATAATACTGTAAAAACTGGTGTGTGTGGCAGTGTTCCATGGAGGCCGCAGTCTTACATTTTTCCATAATTATTAATTCCGTTAGCTTTTTCGTCCAGTTACACGTGGTATAAATAAATTGCTCAAATCTCGATCCATTTAAATGTTTTCATTTGTTCATCAGAATTAATTAATTTTCTTTATAATCTGTCTGAAATGTAGGAATGATGGAAATTTATTATTGTTGAAAGAAAATATAATTGTCATACGCAGCACATAAGGTAAGTCTTACGGAAAGCATATCATACATATTGGTCTTGATTATATGACCACTGATATTAAACTCATTCAACGTACGTACTCCTGATGATTTCAATGAGTATACAAACATTAATCCAAGTACAGTATTTATGTAAATGTGAAAATTGTCACTGCTGCATTGTCATTAGGAAAAAGCAGCTGTGTAACGAACGTCAACGAAAAAATTACAGCCAAAAAGTGTCAGTGTAACTTCCAAACATGTCCGAGTCAAGTTACCGAAACAGGCACACCCGAGTCTGTCAAAGTCCAACGGCAAACTGGAACCGAAGCTACCGACTACTGAGGCACCGACCTGCAGGAGGACCGGTTTCTCCATCTCCAGTATCTCCATGGACAAGGAGTTGCCAGTTCCATTCTGGGGAGCATAAAAATCGCCCAATATCAGGAAAAAATGGCCCTTAAAATATGGCTTAATTAGATTTTCTCCGTTATTCTCTTCTTTACCCCTACAATTGTAATAGGATTGGTAATGGAAAAAGAAATGAATAATATCCGAAAATCAGTTATCCTGAGAGTATCAAAATAAACTAATTTACCTTTGCCAAAATATTCTGGCTCTACTACACGTAAAAACCCGCGACCTTGGCAACCCTGCATCAGGTTGGTGACCCACAGCCACGCTCCGGGAGGTTTCGTGTTGCCTTTTATTTATATATTTTTTTTTTTGCACACAAACAAGACGTTTCATAACATCGGCAAGCGGAAGGTCGTTGAGGTTTATGAGTCCACACAATGAGATGCTGCAAATTAATATATTGTGGTGTCCACGGTTGTTACTCCGTTGTTATTAGGTCACACGAGAATGCCTCTTGTCAACTCCAAAATAACGGTATATCCTACACATGTGGTACTATGAATGTGTAACACTGTCTAACTACTGCAATGTTTGTTTAGCTTGTCCGTCGCTACATAGAGTTTTAACTGGTTGAGAAAATTCGCAACTAACTGGCAAAATATAAATATTTAGACTTGGCTACTTGGTATCTCCTAGGCAGTGAGTGGGCTGTGAAACTGAAAAGGCATGCTATACTAGAACTGGTCAGAAGCCATCCACAAACCCATTGATTTCTACGGTGAGGTCAATTACTCCACCGATATCATAAAGCAAGACTGACAGACTGCTAAATTATTTTATCCCGAAAGACCTTAATTAATCTTGTCACAAGGGAGGAGATAGGAGGGACAACCAGCACAAAGGAACACAAATGAAAGGAAGGACATTTAAATAGAGGAAAGGCTTGGGTACGGCAATTACGTAACCCTTAATATATTAGGCTACCTATATCTAAATTAGCAGGCAACATATCCCCCTTAATGAACGTTACGTGAATGACTGTTGATAGCAATGCCTTCTGAGATCAAGTAGGCTACATGATGTTAAGTATATAGCTATTATAATTCCAGGCCACCTGGTTATGGATCGACCTTGGCACAGACTGAACTTTGTCCTCTCGATGAACACCCGGTACAGTATACAATTATATCCACAAATAAATATATGCATTTTACTGGGGATTGCCACGTAAGTTGACGTAACCACTCATCTAGTAGGTTACAAGCACGTGGTTACAAAAATACACACACACGGTATATGTTCCGTGCTTTGACGAGTAGAAAACCGAATCCAGTAGAACGATATGTACTCAAGAGACACCCAAAACATGAAACACAAACTCTCACAGTACATTATTTAGAGGATACCGTGGTTGGAAGTATATTCTTTTCTTTTTTCTCTCTCATTGGGGGTTGCCACAGCTGAAAGATTTATTTTAAACTTTTATTATCAGAGTGAAGCAAATGCATACAGTACTGCATAATACCCAAGTACTTAATTACTTTGAATAAAAACAACAATAATATCACGTTAGTATAATTAGACATACGAAATCACATTCAGGGATTGTCTGAATTATAACTTATAACAGATAGAATTTATCCTTTATGAGGCTATCAGTAACTCAACATGATTCAGTACTCTTTAAAATATTTTTATATTCATTTAATCAACAAAGTAACTATTACCTTTATACATATATATTTCTACTAATACCTTGTCTGGCAATGTATTATTATCATTATTTAAAACATGTATGTTCTGGAACTTAGGTTTATTTTCATGTTGCTTACATTTTTCAATCATGATCATACCTTTCCCAGACGTGTCACAATTGGTGTATAGCCTGGCACTCTCATGAACCTTCTCCAAACAGTTTTCTGTTTTACAACTGCAGCAGCATTCAGTATAAATCCACATTTTTTTTAGAAAGTTCTCCCCTACTGTTCCATGTTCTGCTACCCTCATACTTAGCTAGGAATTCACTCGGTATCCCTCCCTTACATTGCACTATTATCCTGTGCCTTTTTGTTCTTCATCTGTATTTACCAAAATACTGTCTTTTGTCTTCCTTCCACCAAACTTTTCTAGGAAGCGCCTGAAAACTCCTCGCTTCTCCAGGAAGGTCATAGCACCATCAAGTCTGTCTCTGGAAATATTGTCACCATTCAAGAAATCATGGAGGCTCACAGTAAGGAACATGAAGCCATATATCCACATCTTCTCCACATTGGCTGCCAATTGCTCCAGTCCAACATCCTCAGGTTTCACTCTGTTATTCTTCATATTTCTACTTTTCTCATGATCTTTGACTCCCATCTTCCAAACTTTGTCAATCTTAGTAGTGTTTCCTCCACCTGCCTTCAGAATTCTGCAGAGAGTCCTCCAGTAGTCCTCTAATATCTCAGGTAAGTGGTCTTCCAATACACGTGGATCAGTGCTCATGAAGAACATGGACATTATGTCAATGACAGGGTTATCCAGGTGACAAAACTGCCAGTCAATAACACTGGCAGATTGCTGGTCATGGGAGTAGAGTAGTTGGCCTGCCCAAAGGTCCCCGTGAATAATTGTCTCAAAGAAGGGTTTTTGACAGGAAGTAGCACGAATCTCTGGAGTAAGTGGAAGGAGAGCCTTGAAGATTTCAGACAATGATGTTCCTTTGTACATTTCAACCAAGGTATTCAGGTTTGGCAGAAAAAATTCCTCATAGAATTCTGTCTTGAACTCTCTTGCCAGGGTTGCCAAGTTACTTTGTATCCCATGACACTGTAAGTAAAGATAACCAGCAGCATGGACAGCAGCCACTGCCCTGAGAGCAGTTTTGGTGTGGTCTAGGGAGCTCCCATCCCTTATGATAACACTACCATAGTCATCCTGGTTCAGGTCCCGTAGGATAAGGGTGATGGCATCTTTGGTATAGCTGGCATAGTAGACCTCAGGCACTGGCACGTCCACACCAATGTCTCGGAACTCATTACTGCTCACAAACTTGTAGAATTCCACCTCTCGCTCTGCCAAATCACCATTATCCAAGAATTTCTTCAGGTTCGGATCATGTGGAAGGAACTTGAACACTAAGCGGCACTTTTCTTTCCTTGTCCCATCTTCCTCTGTAAATTTCTGTCTTTTAATTTTGCCTTGTCTATTACTTTTATCTTTTACTTGTTCAAACTTTCCAACCATATCCTCTTCCTCATGATAGCTTTTCTTTTTTCCCACTTTCATTTTACCACCACTACCAGAAGGCTCCTCACATTCCAGTTCCAATGAATTTCTTTCTTCTTCATCACGTAATTTCTCCTCACATCCCACTTTCCTTGTATTTTCCTCTTCACCACCACCATCACCACCACCACAACCTCTAACATTACCATAAGGCTCATCACTTTCCATCTCCTGTGTGCTCTCCTCATCTTTACCACTGTAATCCTTTTGGCTGACCTCCTGTTTCACAAACTCCACCTCCACGAAGGCTATCTCACTCAGGAAGCCTTCACGCCCCTCTGGTAGTCTCACGGACCAAGATTCCACGAGCACTGGAGTCCCTGTCTTCCTCCCCAGCATTGCCTCCAGCCATCGTCTACTGATCTCCTTGTCACTCTTGAGGGGTGGCAGCTCCTGTGGCTCTGTCTTGGTGATGCAGTATGGGCCAACCTAAGGGACAGAGGAAAATTATTATCAATATGACTGGGTAGAGCACACCTTCCTAGAGATAATAATTATCTGAAGTGGTATTAAGATATTGTCAGTGAATTGGAGGTTATTGTCCTAACTTCTTAAAACTGAGCCCATAAACAAACTAACTTGGCTTGTGCAATCTATTTTAATTTTTTTTTTTTTTTTTTTGGGGGGGGATAAGTTTGGATAAGTAAGTAGCTACTAATTTGCCAAGAACTTCAACCTCTTCCTTTACTATCAAAATATCAGTACTGTACTGTACTTTCCTAAAGCTTGAATAATATAAAAATATAATTTCTTTATTTGTGGGCAATCTTGCTTGAATTAACCTGACCATTGTGATACCAATCATGCCATCCTACAAAAACAAACATTAAATTCTTGTTTTATTGTTCAAACATCACAAACAGAACTGGAACTCAATTCCATACTGGCTGAGCAATGCTACATTTTTCAGAGCCTAACATTGTTCAGCCACTGTGGGTATGGTGAGTCTCATCTGTCAGTGATGTTCTTCTTTAGTAAAGCAATGATTCATGATGGTTCTCATTTTGTACATCATCAACCCTAATGCACCTACATAGGCCAGCTGCTACCAGGGCTAAGCAGGTTCATAGCTATCCCCATCCTAAACCCTTAGATGTTTTTTCTTTCCTCGTGATATAATTATACAATCATTTGCCATTAGCCAAGTACGGTACAGTAGAGTACTGTACAAGGTATGTAACATCAGTTATTCTTATAGGATTAATATCAATATCAAATACTCTACTTGTGGACACTGCTTGGTGTGTGTTGGAGAAAAATACATTACAGTACAGTATTCATAAATTGTAGTACGAAGTAATAGTTCTGTATTACCATTATAAGCATATCAGACTTACTGACAGTAAAGGTCTGGTGAAAGCTCCTCTTTTGTCCAAAAAGGTGATGATGGACTTCAGTCTGGTCTCACTCATTTTGTTGAAGTCGAGCAGGTCAGGGAAGGCAGCACAGAGAAACATGAATCCAAAGAACCAGAGGTCTTCCACATTCCTCATTAGATCTTGCAAGGTATATGTCAGTTCTGCCGCTGCTCCACCATTCTTCATCAGTGACTCCTTAAAGCTCTCCCAGTAGCACTCCAACACTTCCATCAGATGATCCTCATACACGGAGGGGCTGGAGCTCAATATTAGAAGAATGATTATATCACATACTGGGTTACCAAAGTGTGCAAACTGCCAGTCAATGATGGACACAGACTTTTCATCAGTGGAGAACATAATATTACCTGTCCACAAGTCACCATGGATCAGAGTCCTCAGGAATGAATGACAGTGATCACTGTGTAACAAATTCTCAAGATGTGGGAAGAAAGCCTTGAAAGTGCCAGCAAGTGGAGTATCGGAGTAGATACCAGTTAGGCGGCCGAGTCCCACTTCTACAGACTTCTGCAAGAACGCTGTATTCCAAGGCATGTCCAGTTGGTGAGACCCATACCTATTGATGCTGTGGAACCCTGCAGCATGTACTGTTGCAATGGCTGATAATATGATCTTCACCTGGCTCAAAGAAATGCCCTCTGAAGGTATAAGTGTCTTATATTTCCTGTGACATAAATCTTCAAGCACAACAGTTACCCTGTCACCATCAATTCCAGCCCAGTAGAGCTCTGGTATCAGATTCTGCATCCCACTTTTGTGACAAAATAACTTGAACTCCTCAGATGCAGCATACTTGTAGAACTCAACTTCTCTTAATGCTAGATTGCCATCTCTTAAAAAATTTGCAGCTTCTGTATTTTCTGGCATAAACTTCACTACTAATGACCTAGTCTCCTCTATTTCTCTATGTGTATGGGTGATGTATGATACAGTAATGAAGGATATATCTGATGCAAACCCAGTTATGTCCTCTTTTGTGTTAGTTTTCCAGGACTTGAACTTGAGGTTGGTGTGTAGTGCATTTCTGAGGACCTGTTGTAGCCAATGATGAGAAAGGTCTTCATGGGAACGGAGAGGAACAAGAACCCTCTCCTCTTCCATTGTCTTTATGCTTTCACTCTTTTATCTGTATCATCAATCAAAGAGCCTCCTGTCTCTACATATCCTGTGTCTATACACAGCTGCCTATCATGGTCTGTGCATCCTCATGTATTTTCTCTTTCCTTTGTATATCTATAGTTTTCTTAGTTTTAAAATAAAATGTTTCCTCTCATATGCAAACTTTTTCACTCTAAAGTACAGTACATTCTTCACTTTCATTGAATGTTAATAACTTTCATAGCTTTTTTATTCCTTTGTATGTTCACATATTTCATCTGCTACCTTCTTCCAGAAATTTGATCTTATATTCTTTTATCACTGGGTTTTTTCCTTTCCTACTCTCTGGTTTCTTTTCCTACTCTCTTCTGCTCTTCCTCCTTCTTTCTGTATGACATACAGGTATCTTTCATCTGCAAACACAAAACAATCCTCTCGAAGTCTTCACATTTTTGGGGCAATAAACAATACATCTATCATACTGTATAGGTAATTATTATAAGTAGTCAAAATAAATCAACAATGTCATGCTCAACTCTCTGGACTGAGAATTCTGAACAGATCACATAGATTGATATGACCAGTCACCATAAAATTTTCATGCAATGGAAGCAAATATTAACACCCGGGGACAAATTATTTTTAAACACAATACCTGCACTGGATATTTTTAATGGCAAATGTGTGTTCCATAACCCTGAGAGTGTTGGTATTTTATAATGTCATATGTGCTCAATCAGGCCTGAGAGTGGAGAAGAAAAAATATTATTTAATTAATATGACCATAGTCTGAGTACTACTGTGATAAGAATGCAAAAAAACGTCAATGACTGAGCTAGCAGCTAATACTACATAAGAAGAATATACAGTACCTTACTCATAAAGGTGAACATGATTTAATTACTGATGGTGACTATTATGATTACCAAAAATTGCAAACGCTGCACAAAAATACTTATTCTCCAAAATGAAAACATACATGACAGTTTTGTGAAGCATTCCACAAACTATTATAGCGTCATCAAACTTCTGCAAGGCCAACCTCACCTCAAGGCCTCAAAATTACTGTAGGCTATAATTTTTCCCAATACTGTGTACAACTTCAAGGTACAGGTTCTGATGCATGATATTGCACCTCTTACAGGTTTCATATTAAATCTCCATACCACCGCTCATGACTTCACACAAACACTACTTTCCACTTCACAATACGTATACTGTACAGGACAAGTACATTACAGTATTCCAAATGAAAAACATTGCAATCAGCTAACCAACACAGTCTGCTTTCATAAAAAGTTTACCTTAAATTACTTAACTTCATTAAGCCCAAGGGGACTGACTTTATTCTCTGTGAATACAGAGCTAGAATAAAGATTGTTGTAGGATCTGGTCACTTTTCTAGTGGATTTGACGAGCTCTGCCCACATGAATTAAAAATCCACATGAGGTGTACTGCAACCGGAGGCTTTTTTTTTCTTTCACTACTGTGTGGACCGCCAGCACACGGGGGTGCATTATCCCTTTGCATGCAGCAGTCTAAACTCCCTCCCCATTTATGGTCCCTTCAGGACTGGTCTCGAGGAAGGTGCGGCCCCACTTTTAGCTCTTGTGGTAACGTGCACTTGGAACCACAGTACTGGCTGTGGGATCAAAGACCTTCCCCCCCAATCTCCCTGGTGGTAGGAGGTCCCCAGACTCCCTTGTCCAGTAAGCTCTGGTCCCATCTTCCTGGGGTTTGCTTCGGTAGCACAGGCATATAGGGCCAGGCCCTCCTTTATTTTAAGTTGTTTTTTCACTGCAACCAGAGCGTACTGGGGGTCTGTGGGGCAGGAGGCTATTCTGACCAAAGAGAACATCAACAACAACTACTTGACTTCATTACTATTGGTCCTAGATATTTAAATGTCAAATACTGTACATATTTTAACTGTTATTAAAGGCTATAGAATCTTACATAATGTTGTGCTGTTAAGCATTACAGTTGTTGTTGTTGATGTTCTCCCGGGGCAGAATGGCCTCCTGCCCCACAGACCCCTGGTACACTCTGGTCGCAGTGAAAAAACAAATTAAAATAAAGGAGGGGCTGGCCCTATATGCCTGGGCTACCGAAGCACATCCCAAGGAAATGGGACCAGAGCTTACTGGACCAGGGAGTCTGGGGGCCTCCGACCGCCAGGGAGATTGGGGGGAAGGCTTTGATCCCACAGCCAGTGCTGTGGGCCCAAGTCTACGTTACCACGAGCTACAAGTGGGGCCGTACCTTCCATGAGACCAGCCCTGAAGGGACCATAAGGGGAGGGAGTTTACACTGCTGCATGCAAAGGAAAATGCACCCCCATGTGCTGGCGGTCCACACAGCAGTGAAAAAAAAAAAAAAAAAAAAAAAAAAAAAAAGCCTCCGGTTGCAGTACACCTCACGTGGATTTTTAATCCATGTGGGCAGATCTCGTCAAATCCACTAGGAAGTGACAAGATCCTACAACAATCTTTACTCTAGCCCTGTGGGGGATAACTAATATTCACAGAGAATAAAGTCAGCCCCACTGGGCCCAGCATTACAGTATTAGTGCTTGCTTGCCAAAAACTTTTCAAAGACTCCCCGTTTCTCTAAGAAGGAAACCACAGCCTTAGCTCTATTTTCACTCATCATCTGGTAGGACATTAGGTGTGAAAAAGCAGCAGAGAAGAACATGAAACCATACATCCACATGGCTTCCACATTCTCAAAAAGATCATGCAATGAAACATTTAATTTTGACCTCACTCCATTCTTGATCAGAGCTTCTTCAAAACTGAGCCAGTAACACTCCAAAACCTCAGTGAGATGTTCCTGGTATACAATGGGGTTGGAACTCATGAGAAGTAGTGTAAGAAGGTCACACACAGGGTTACCGAGGTGCATAAACTGCCAGTCGATGATGGAGACAGACCGGACATCCTGAGAAAACATAACATTGCCAGTCCAGAGGTCACCATGAATCAGTGTTTCCATGAAGGGAAACCTGTATACTAAATGCAAGAGTTCTGGTACGAGTGACTTGAGAGCTTTCAAAGTATCCACTGTCGTTGCTAAAGCAAACATAGGAATTTGCATGTTAAGGCCACTTAATACTTGTTCACTTTGAAAACCACCATCCCAGGGAATGTCAAAGAAGTCTCTACTGCTGCTTGTGATTTTAGCAAAGCCAGAAGCATGGATGATGGCTACAGACTCCAGAATGACCTTAACCTCACCCAATGATATACCCTCAGGAGGCACTAAAGTTGTGTAGTTATCAGATGTTAGGTCATAGAGAACAATAGTCAATGCATTTTCACTCATTCCAGCCCAATACATCCTGGGGACTGGTTGTACAATTCCACTTTCTTGACAGAAGCGTTTAAATTCCTGCGTGGAGGCATACTTGTAGAACTCCACTTCCCTCTCACCAAACTTCTCCTTCTTCATGGTTTTAATCTTATTCTTGTCTTTGGGAAAAAGTTTGACCACGAGAAACTTGCTGTACTCCAACTCTTGCTTCTGGTCCAACTCTACCTCCTGTTCAATCTTCCATTCTTTCTGCTCCTGTTCCTTTAGTGGTGTTCTGGTGGTGAAGGTCACTTCTATGAAACATATCTCACCAGCAACACCAACTTTACCTTCCTGTTTCCTCACATTCCATGACATGAGAGTGATATCAGAATTAAGTGCAAAAATAAGCACCTTCCTCAACCACTGCTGGGTGATATCTTCCATTGCCACAAGTGGGAGAACACACCAATCCTCCATTCTTTGAACTAATCACAACCTGTAAAAGCAAACTGTACTGTACAAATGTATACTAGTGCCTCAGTAAGTCTGGTGATCAGTAAGTAGTGCTGACACTTTGCTCCATCCAGGGAATCTCTGGATGAAAGAATTGGCTCAGGTATAACAGTATTCGGGTTATTTTAATCTAACATGTTTTTTACTACAGTTTCCTTTCCATGTACCGTTGAGCAAGTAGAAAGTGTAAGTAAAATATAAGTTTATATGGCCACATCAGGTTACCACTTAAAATTTCAGTCAGTCACATTTCACTTTACACTGGATCTGGAATCTTAGTGATTCATTGATAAAATACCGGGGTTTATTACAAAGAACTGAAAGATATTGCCATATACACTCATATTTTTCTTGCACTTTCTACTTGCTCAACTGTACATTACTGTATCTCTAAAAATTTATAGAATCACTACACACAACACAGAGTTTTGAGCCCACACTGAATCAGCACTTTTACATGCCTTAAAACCTTAACCACTATACCAACAAATGCCTTTCACCATAATGTACAGCGAGACAAAAAACGTGTAGTGAAAGAGGGTGAAAACATCAGCCAAACCTCAGAATAGTGATCTCCAGTGGCCTCTCTTTTTCAGCTTACATGTGTTTGATCTGCGACTGCTTACACTCTATTCAAAGAAGACATTAAGTTATGGTCCAAATTTTCTGACTCTTTCAGCATTTTATAAGCTTTCATTATATCTCCTTAGTGTTCATTGCTCTGGTTTTGTCAGCCCCATTCGTTCACTTCCTTTAACAGATTCTTCACAAAGACCCTAGTAACAGTAGTATGGCATCCTTCATCTCTTGCAGTATTACAGACTGTATATGTATTTTATGAATCATATTAACCCATTAACTTTTAATCCCGAGAGGATTCAATCCCGGTTGATGAATGGGGGGACGGGAGGGGAGGCGGTGGTGACATGCATGGGGATGGAGGCAGGTGGTAGACGACAGCATGTACAGGGAGAATTAGGAAGGGAAGAGGTTAGGAAAGCAATAGGAAAGTTGAAGATGGGAAAGGCACCAGGGGTGGATGGGATAACTGCTGAAATGTTAAAGTGTGGGGGGGAGGTAGTGGTGGAGTGGATGTTGCTTATATGTACATTGGCCTGGAGGCAGGGAGAGGTGCCAGAGGATTGGAGGAGAGCCATAATTGTACCTTTGTATAAGGGGAAGGGAAGTAAGGATGAGTGTGGTAGCTATAGGGGAATAAGCCTTCTTAGTGTACCGGGGAAGGTTTACGGGAAGGTTCTGACTGAAAGACTGATTGAAGTAACAGGGAATAAAGTTAGCGAGGAGCAGGGAGGATTCAGAAAGGGTAGAGGATGTGTGGACCAAATATTTGCATTAAAATCAATAGTGGAGAAGTATATTGGGAAGGGTAAGAAGTTGTATGCTGCCTTCATGGACTTGGAGAAGGCATACGATAGAGTTGATAGGAAAGCTATGACAGAGGTGTTGAGAATTTATGGAGTTGGGGGGCCTTTGCTGAAAGGCATTGAGGCTTTTTATGCAGATGCAAAAGCATGTGTACGGGTAGAGGGTGATCTAAGTGAGTTTTAATATTAGTGTAGAGCTGAGACAGGGGTGTGTTATGTCACCATGGTTGTTCAATATATATATGGATGGTTGTATGAGAGAGGTGAAAGCCAAAGTGAATGGTCTGGGGGTGAAGTTGAGGCTGAATGAAGCAAACTGGTCCCTGGTGGCAAGTTTGTTTGCGGATGACACTGTGCCGATGGCTGAGAATGAAAGGAATTTACAGAGAGTGGTGGACGAATTTCAGTGTGTGTGTAAACGAAGGAAACTGAAGGTGAATGTGGGTAAAAGTAAAGTGATGGTATTTGAAAGAGCAGAAACTGAAGTGATTGACTTTGCTACACCTGACAGAGTGGCTGTACCAACTGGGACGAAGTGTGAGATAACTCTGAGGGGCGAGAGGATGGAGGAAGTGAAGGAGTTTAAGTACCTGGGTACAGTTATGTGTAAACATGGAAGTATGGAAGGAGAAATTAGGGAGAGAGCAGTGAAGGGTAGACAGGTCATAGGATCACTGGGGAGGATTATGAAGGGTAGAAGTGTGAGTATGGAAGTGAAAAGGGGACTACGAAATAGTATAATCCTGCCAACACTGACATATGCGTCGGAGACATGGACATGGAGTAGGGCTCATCAGTCTAGAATAGGTGCTGTGGAAATGAGTTACTTGAGAGGAGCATGTGGACTTACTAGATAGGATGGAGAAAGTAATGAGAGTGTATATGAGAGATGTGGTATGAGTGAGAATGCAATTGGTATTGAGTGTGGAGTGGTTGAGAGAGTGAAACGTAATACATTGAGATGGTATGGACATGTGGAGAGAATGCAAGGCGAGGAATTTGTAAAGAAGGTGTATGGAAGTGAAGTTGTAGGATCTGGTGTGAGAGGCAGACCACCGGTTAGATGGCAGAACAGAGTGGAAGAGTATGTAAAGGAGAGAAACATGAGGGGCAGAGTAGGGCTTGAACAAGTAAGGAGGGAGTGTTGGAACAGGGAGAACTGGAGACATTTCTGCCGTGGCCACCCCCTTGGGGGGAGTTCCCGGAGGGAATGAGGTGTCGGAGCTATAGATAGATAGATAGATAGGAGCGGCCAAAGGCCGCTTTTGTGAGCAAAGCCAGTCTTCTAAATTTTCAGAAATTTTTTCTTGTCCCTGATTTTGGAAAGCTTTTCGGCCTGGTGGTCAATCTCAATTCTTGTGCCCTAGATTTTGGTAAATGTCCGAACCGAACTCCTCCTAGACTATACCAGAAATCATCAAACTTTCAGGGAAGTTTCCTGCAGTATTGGGGTAGGCTTTAAACCTATTAAGAACTAGACTAGTGGTTAATAGGAAAATATTCCTGTAGTGATTTTGATCATCAGCGACGACTTTCAACTCCATTCGGCCTTCTGAAGTCTTCAGCTTTGGACACCTAATTTCTGGTTTACATGCACACACAGTCCTACAATATTAATTTTATTTATTGTTTCAGTTCTTCACTTTCTGATTTAGGTTTGTTTGTTGTACTCTACCATAGATTATTAAATTGGTTAATAAATACCAGGTTATTAAACAATATTTATATTTATAAGCAATTACTGTATTCTTAATGCATAATTATAACATCAATATATAGTTCTGCAGGTTAATCTGTAGTTTGATTTCTATATATCTATACTGTAACAGTCCAACAAAACGTACTATAGACATTAATGTATCCTAATCTTTGCTACTACTGTACAGTATTTGTGCCGATACAAATATAATTCCGTCAAACAAACCAGATATTTTGTCATCAGGCCTTCTTGTTCTTGGGTAATTCTTTATGAAAGCTCCGTCTGCTACTGTACTCAAGATTTTTTTCTAGCAGGTATTATACATTAATATTTAGTAACAAGAACAGGAGATAATGATTTCATGTCACTAAACCCACCAACATGAAATGACATAACCTAACCTACCCTGGACCGTGCCTACCTTCCGGCCCTAATTTAGTTTTTTATTTAATCATTTTTTTTTTAGACCTATCTTGTTGTAAAATCATTAATAATTTCCTCATTTATGCCACCAAGACATTTAAAAGAGAACACAGCAGCAGAGAGAATGCGAGACACGAGAGAAACGGGTCATATTCAAGAACGTTTGTGATGTATACGATGGCTCAGATGTTTGTCTATGAAGCCGTCGTCTCGGTACCACGCCATCGTATACACCACGGACGTTCTTGAATACAGCCCATCGGTCAATCAAAACTAACGATACAAAATACAGCTTATTTTAATTAATTAAGACCTTCTTATTAAGTCTATCTTCTGTTAATTAAACCCTTTCATCGTATACTTAGTGGGTAAAAAATGGTATTTATTAAATTATTACTGTTTTGTGGTAGTCTTGCCAGATCCGACTAGGTCCCAGTATTTTGCCCCGGTCATTTCCTGTACTTTACCACGGTTATTTCCCGGTAGTTTGCCCAGGTTAGTTCCCGGTAGTCTGCTGTGGTCTAGGTTAGGTTTGGTAAGGTCAGGCTAATTTCAAAATGCCCCATTTGAATATGCCCTATCTTGGAAATGGGGCATTTGCTGAGGAAATGCCATAGAAGAAAATAATCTTAGAACTGTCTAAATAAGTGGGTAATAAAGGTAGAAAAACTGTACGCCATAACGGTCATTCTTTCAATATTTACCTAAAAGATAAGGTAAATATTGAAAGAATTGCTGTTATTGTGTACGGTTTTTCTACCTTCATTACCTCATATTCAAATGGGGCATTTTGAAATTAACCTGACCTTACCTAACTTAACCTATGCCGCATCAGACTACTGAGACCTAACCTGGGCACACTACCGGGAATTAACTGTGGTATAGTACAGGAAATGACTGGGGCAAAGTACGTTAAATATTGAATGAATTACCGTTATTGGGTACGGTTTTTCTACCTTCATTACCCACTTATTTAGACCATTCTAAGACTATTTTCTTCTATGGCATTTTCTCCACAAATGCCCCATTTCCAAGATAGGGCATATTCAAATTAGCCTGACCTTACCTGACCTAACCTAACCTTGACCGCATCAGACTACCGGGACCTAACCTGGGCAGACTACCGGGACCTAACCTGGGCAAACTACCGGGAAATAACCATGGTAAAGTACAGAAAATGACCGGGACAAAGTACTGTACTGGGACCTAGCCGGATCTGGCAACACTGCTACAAAACGGTAATTCTTTCAATAAATACCCAAAGTACTGGGACCTAGCCGGATCGGTATTTATTGAAAGAATTACCGTTTTGTAGCAGTGTTGCCAGATCCGGCTAGGTCCCAGTATTTTGCCCCGGTCACTTCCTGTACTTGACCACGATTATTTCCAGGTAGTTTGCCCAGGTTAGGTCCCGTTAGTTTGCTGTGGTCTAGGTTAGGTTAGGTAAGGTCAGGTTAATTTCAAAATGCCCCATTTGAATATGCCCTATCTTGGAAATGGAGCATTTGCGGAGGAAATGCCATAGAAGAAAATATATTTAGATTGGGTAAATATTGAATGAATTACCGTTATTGCGTACGTTTTTTCTACCTTCATTACCCACTTATTTAGACCATTCTAAGACTATTTTCTTCTATGGCATTTCCTCTGCAAATGCCCAATTTCCAAGATAGGGCATATTGAAATTAGCCTGACCTTACCTGACCTGACCTAACCTAACCTAGACCGCATCAGACTACCGGGACCTAACCTGGGCAAACTACCGTGACCTAACCTGGGCAAACTACCGGATATAATCGTGATAAAGTACAATAAATGACAGGGGTAAAATACTGGGACCCAGCCGGATCTGGCAACACTGCTACAAAACGGTAATTCTTTCAATAAATACCTTAGATTGGTCTAAATAAGTGGATAATGAAGGTAGAAAAACCGTACGCAACAACGGCAATTCTTTCAATATTTACCGCCAGATCTGGCAACACTGCTACAAAACGGTAATTCTTTCAATAAATACCAAAAATAAGAACTATAATAATTAGCCCAAGGAAGTGTTCGTCTAAATATTAGGTATTATTACAGAATAACTGGGTTTTTGGCTAGGATCGCGCAGTGTTACCACATCCGGCTAGGTCCTGGGAATTTGCCCCAGTCACTTTATGATAGTTTACACCGGTTATATCCCGGTAGTTTGCCTAGGTTAGGTCCCGGTAGTTTGCCCAGGTTAGGTCCCGGTAGTCTGATGTTGTCTAGGTTAGGTTAGGTTAGGTCAGGTGAGGTGAGGTCAGACTAATTTCCAAATTATGTTTGTAAAACGGGGCATATCTCGAAAACGGGGCATCTCCGAAAGAAACACCATAGAATAAAAGTGTTTTAGAATGGTCCAAAATAGTGGGTAATGATACTAAAATACACAATATAGTGAACCCAGTTCTTCTGTAAATTTACCAAATATTATTTCAACAGAGTGGATGGATTGAATTACACACTACTGTCCACATCAAAATAATAATAATAATATAAAAAGGTCATAAAATAGGTAGACAACAGGCAAGCACCAAGCAAATAAACGGAGACTGGACAAAATGATAATAAACAGTTTATACAATACACCAAGACAATCGTGTGTGGAGGTGTGTGTCTGCCACTGTGTTTTATCTTTCGTTACCCATCCACGGTCCATAGTTCAGTTCAGTTGCTATGTGGGGGAATTGCCTTTGCAAGGGCAATTACCAGTGTTGCCAGGTGTGTTTGACGAAATTTCCCCAACTTCAACATCAGAAATTCCTTTTTTTCCTCAGTAATTCCCTATTTTCTCTTGAACATTGACGGTCTTTTAGGTATTTTGTCGGGTAGAAATTCCTCCGTTTACTCTCGAACAATATTTATATAATTTCCCTGTGTAGACTTCAAAATTTTCTAAAACAGAGAAATATCCCTGTACCTGGCAACACTGGTTCCCACTTTGCCAGTCCAGGATTTCCTCTGCAGATTTATATTTCCCTAGATTGGTCATGAAAAAAAAAAATAATAATAATATATAAAATTTATATATTATACGACACTGTCTGCATACAGTAGTATGCTTTAGTGACTCTTTTTAAAAGCTATTCCTGCTGCTACTAATCATAAAATGTATGCTGACCAACCCTCAGACAACTTCATAAAGGCCTCCATAGACTATCAATCATGCCTGCGCAAACTGGGTGGTTGTGCAAGCATAACCGTGGTGTGTGGGTGTGATTGATGTTTAGCGCAAATGACTGAACCATATCCAAAAAGTTAATGGTCAATCACACGCTTGTACAAGCGTGTGATTGACCATTAACTTTTTGATGCAGTGATGCATGATAATGTGTGGCGACTGCTCAGTCTTCTTTCCAAAATACTGGGACCTAGCCGGATCTGGCAACACTGCTACAAAACGGTAATTCTTTCAATAAATACCGAAACGCATGAGTTAAGAAAAAATATTGTTATAAATGGGCCTATCATAATTGGAGGTATAAACTTGGATCACTACAATGGCATTTCCTATAATATTATAGGAAATGCCATTGTAGTGATCCAAGCTTATACCTCCATGGATCCAAGCACCTATTATATTCCCCATGCTTTGTTTCCCCTATATTTCCCATTCTCTTAATCTCTGCCAT
Source organism: Petrolisthes cinctipes (assembly GCA_033782935.1). Classification (NCBI taxonomy): domain Eukaryota; kingdom Metazoa; phylum Arthropoda; class Malacostraca; order Decapoda; family Porcellanidae; genus Petrolisthes; species Petrolisthes cinctipes. The sequence goes on along the minus strand of JAWQEG010003074.1, from coordinate 24,414 downwards.
ACACATTCTAGAGTTCACTTGTCTCACTGGCGCGCGGGTCCTTTAAACCCACCTTAGCCCATTTTTAGATTCCTGAATCCCGCAATGACCCGCATACCCGCCCCAGTCGCTCAGTTACAGTAAGCTAGCACCAGTCGTAGCACCAGGGTTATAGTTCCCTTCACTTAGCCTTGCCCTGCTTTGCCGCTACCCACGCACCAAGCTACAAGAACCAATACATCGTGCCCTACACCATACCAAGATTCAAGACATCGTGCCCTACTCACTACACACTACTGCTCTGTCTACAGGCAAGAAGGGACGCCCTAACTACGGTGCTTGGCTTTCACTACTATTATTATATCTGTGCTATATATATTGTGTACCTCATCAATAAACTGTACTTCGTACAGTATTTGAGTCTGCTGTTCACCTCAGTAGTACAAGTCTTCCTAAATGTACACCATTATACTTATAGGAACAATATATGTAGGTTATAGGTTTTCCAGATCATAAATCATATAGTACTATAATACAAATACAATAAATGCTTACATAGTTATTATTATGCCCAAACTGAAAAGAAGTGAGAAATAATACATAAACACTTTATATCTACACATCCATTTATATATATATATATATATATATATATATATATATATTATAACTCTTTGACTGCTGATGTCAGTATGACACTTATTTTACTTGGGTAACCCTAAAAAATTTTACTGAGTAGTGATCTATGCTGTACTGTACTAATTTATTTCTAACTTTCACCAGACTATTTTTTTTTATTAAATTGAGGGAAAGCCAATGCAGTCAAGGAGTCCATGAATTGAATTGAATTAAAATTAATTGTTATAATGGCATACACCAAAGGTGAAAGTCAGAGCATACTGACCAACCCACAGACAACTTTATCAACTTGTACAAAATTATTAATATAAAATAGCCTACAAAGGTATATAAGAAACATACGAGTTTAAAAATATATAGTTATAAATGGTCCTATTATATAAGAAATGCCTTTAGTTATAGGAACTGATATGTAGTGGATATGGTACAAATATTGAATATATATAGTAGAGTTTATAGTACTTAAAAAATTATTATAATAAAGAGTAGTGTATTGGATATTCTTAGTAGCTATAACTTGCAAAGTACTGTTGCTCACTACTGTACTTTAAATTATTATGTACAGTACAACCAGTTATGACTTTGAATGGTTTATTCGTTATTATTTGATGTGCCACTTAATAATTTGCTTTATTTTTTAGAATCTTCAACAGTCTTCAGTCTTAGCAATTCTTTATGGTCATAGAAGATCAACTCATAAGCATATTTTCCAAATTTAGGCAATCCTGCCTTTGAATGCAGTAACACATATGCAACAATTATCATGCACTATCTCTCTCCAACAGAAAAGTACTGTAAAGTCATTTTTTTTAGATATTATATGTAGATCCAAGATTTCCCTAGATTACCTTAAATTTGTCAATTTTCCTAATCTTGTCACAAAATTTGATCAAATTCCCCAATTTATTACAATTTCGAAGGGTGTCTACTGGCTAGTCTGATTGGTAGAAAACTTGAAATTAGACAATGATTTGTTTCAGTAATGAGGGGAACACTACCATTGTCACTATCCTATACAATGTAGCTCTCACTTCCTTTATATACTGTATGTCTTGCCTAGGGACTAGGGTTATGGGTACTCAAGAGATGTTGAAGACTTACTTCCCTTCGTGGGTATGCCATGGCCAATAGGCCATCTTTTACTTAGGGATGGGCGAATGTTGGATAAAGGGGCTAATTTTCTAAACATGTTGCTGGATGCTGCTTCATTACCTCTCTTTGGTCTTTAGTCATCATCAATGGAAGTAGAGACAACACAAGACTCTTGTTCATATATAAGACAACTTTGTGCAATAATGAAATAATAATACTGTACCAGGTAATGTAAGTGATGACAGCCTAGTTTGGTGCCAGATCATTTAAAGGCAAAATTTTTTGAGAAATGTCCTTTTTCATTCATAAAGTTAATAATATGCTTTATTCGGTTCTCTGTGATTATGTTGTTGGCAAGGTGGGTGTTCAATGAGTCAGTTACTGACATGTACCCATATATACACATATCCTCAACATTTTGTTTTACCTGCTCATAAGTTATACTCACAGGAATACTCATTTCTTTCATTGCTTGTTCAAATTTGTTCCAATAACAGTTCAGTAATTCTGTCAAGTGCTGTTGGTAGGCACTGGGTTTGCCACTCAAGAACAGCAGTGTGATGATGTCACACACAGGATTTCCTAACCTTACAAATTGCCAATCAATTATGGATGCTGTTGTGTCATCCTGGTTGATCATGACATTACCAGTCCAAAGGTCATCATGAATAAGGGTGTTCAGAAGTGGGTACCTGGAAGCTACATTTATCAGGTCTACAACTTTGGTTAGTAAGGCTTCAAAAGTGGATGCAATCCTGCTGCCAGCAAACATTTTTATCTGTCGTTTAATGCCAGCCCTAACACTTTCTATCATAATACACTTTTTCCTTGGAAAGTTAAAGCAATGGTGACCATGGCGACTGAGAGTGGCAAGTCCTGCAGCGTGTATAATGGCAATAGAACTTAAAGTGCACTTCAGTTGCTCCAGGGTGTTTCCCTCAGGTTCTATCACCACTCTGAAGTTTCTTGTGCTAAGGTCTTGGAGGACAATGGTAAATACTTCATTTTTCTGGCCACCCCAGAACATCTTGGGGACTGGATGGGACAAATCACTCTTCTTGCAGAAGGTTGTAAACTCTTCTGACTTGGTATACTTGTAGAAATCAACCTCACGTCTTGCTAGGTCAAGTTTTCTCACAATTTCCAACTGACTGGGCTCCTTTGGCATGCACTTCAAAACAAGCGACACACTTTTCTCAGTCCTGGGACATGTTTCCTTCTCTTCACTTGAAATGAATTTAACTCTGACCAATCCAATCTCACTCAGGTATCCATTTCTGACCTCAGGTGACTTGACTGTCCATTCTGTAATTTTGACAGAGTGACCCAAATCATAAGACAACAGCTCCTCTAGCCACTGTTTACTGAGGTGCTTTGGAGACACAAGTGGATACAGAATTGTCTCATTATCTTTATGTAACCACTATGATTAATGTTTCATATTAACTACTTTAGCCTAGGATACTGGGAAATATCTCATACAGGAATGATGGCTCCTTCTGAAAAGCAAAGAAAGTACTATTTGTCTAACAATGTGTTGTAAACATTCTGTTACAATATAGAGTTACCAGCTCGACCTACCTAACCCTTTGGTCACTACAAAGTTTATTTTGTCTTCTTCAAGATAGTTATGGTTATGGTATGGCACTAGAGAATTATTTTATTGGCACAGCATTACAGTACTGTTCAACAGCCACAAGCAAATAGTCACCTTCCATCATGCAAATAAATCCGTTTCATATCAAAATATAATCATACAGCACCTTACGTCAATTCAACTCCCTCTATTATTATTATGAGGTGCTGCAAAATCATACACGTGTTGTTCTTGATTATCAAGTTATTTACTAAGATAGAACGAGAGTGCCGGTGGTTATTTGATTGTGGCTGTACAGTATATTAAACTTATATCAATGGTGTTTATATCAATGACAATTGGAATGAGAAGCACTGGGAGTTGGAGCTATAAACTTATCATTATTGTATATATTAATAATCTGTTTCTCTTTGGGGCCGGAGATAAAAGTGAACTCTGATATAGGTAAGCTATAAGGCATACTCAGACACAACTGTACAAACAGCAAAATGACTGGAATTATTAGAAGGCAAATTTAATTCACATATAGTATAACCTCTTAAATCAAACCTTGCTTAATTTATGAATTTTTACATCTTCAAAAATTGTAAAATTCAAAAGTTCACAGGATGCTGAAAAAACATCATCTCAAGAACACCTCAATACTCCATTAACAATATTCAAAATGGAGGTACAGTATATATTGCAGTCAAACTTTGTCTGCATAACCTACTGCTGTAGTATATCATATTGCATATTGCGCAGTGGCAATATCGTAACCAATGAGGTTGAGGTGGATGCTGCTGCGGATAGCCAAAACCGTCGGTATTGGGAAGAGATTCACCTACCCCTCCTCAGGAAGGGTAGGTAAGCCTTACCCTGCCTCCACGTGGCAACCTCGGGTAACACCACCTTTTTTTTACCATTTTTTATAAAGCAGGTGGAGCTAAAGGAGGAGGCAGTGTGGGGGATTGGATTTTTAGCTTCCCCCACATATAGGTTTTAGTATCTTTTTAGTTAAAAAAAAAAATGTTAACATCTTTTTAACACCAGTGCGACCCTTTTTTTTAATGCTGATGGCCCGTGTCCCTCTGGGAATGAGCGCTGCATTGGCCTTGCCAGCCATCAGCGGCCCCCCAGTGGGGGAGTGGACAGATATGGCTGCGGGCGGGGAGGGGGGGGAGGTCTCCGGGTTTCCCTGTGGGGGAAGGGGGGGTGCATGAGAGTGGTAGCAGTGAATGTGAATAGAATGGTTAAAAAGACGAAGAGGCGAGAAATAATTGAATGTTTTAAGAATGGAGGAGTGGATGTGATGAGAGTGACTGAGACACACTCGAAAGGATGGGGAGTGGAGGAGTGTGAGGCTGAAGGAGAGAGTGTGATGTGGGATGGAATGGAGGGAGGTGTAGTGTGGACAGGAATGAGTGAGAAGTGTAAAGGAAGAGGAAAGGAGGGGTGTGCAGTGCTGGTAGCACCAAGGGTATGGAAGAGAGTAGATGGACATGGATGGTGTGGGACGAGAGTAGCATGGATGACAGGGAAGATTGGATTGGTCAAGTATGCATGGGTGTGTTCATATGCACCTGTGAATGAGAGGAATAAGGCGGGGAGAGAGAAAATGAGAGATTTCTGGGAGAAGTTGAATGGGTGTTTGAGAGTGGGAGGAAGATTGTAATGATGGGTGATATGAATGGGAAAGTAGGAAGTATTGTTGGTAAATGGGGTGTGGAATGAATGAATGAGAATGGTGAATATCTGGTGGACGTCTGTGCTGAGAGGGGGTTGTTCTTGGCCAACACCTTTGAGCACAAGATGATCCACCGGTATACATGGAGGAGAAGGGATGATGGAGGAGAAGGGATGATAGAGGAGAACAAAAGAGTTTAATTGATTATATAGCAGTGGATGAAAGACTACGGAAAGATGTGATGGATGCGAAAGTAGTGAGAGGAATGGTTCAGTGCTCTGACCATTTTGCTGTCTTAGTAAGGATGAAGGTCAGGGTTAAGTGGGAGTACTGTAGGAGGGATGAAGGGGAGAACAAGAGGCAGGTGGCAAGTGGAAGATTAAATGACAGTGAGTACAGAGAGGTATATAAGAGGAGGGTGGGTGAGGTGCTGGAGGATGCAAGGCTGAGTATGGGGGAGGGAGTGGGAGTGAATGAGGTGTATGAAGTGTTTAAGGCAATAGTAATGAGAACAGCAGCAGAGGTAGTCGTATATAAGACACAGAAGAGGGGCAAGAAAGGGAGTGATTGGTGGTCAGATGAAGTGAAAGATGCTGTAGAGAAGAAAAGGAAGGCATATAGGAGAACATTACAGAGGAATGTGTCAGAGGAAGTGAAAGAGAGGTGGAAGAGAGAATACAATGTATGTAAGAGACAAGTGAAGAGGATGGTGAGTGAGAGTAAAAGGAGAGTGGATGAGGAGTTTGGCAGGAAACTGAGTGAAAAGTTTAAAGAGAACAAGAAATTATTCTGGAAGGAGGTTAAAGGAGAAAGAGGAGAAGGAAAGTCTGGTAGCGTGAGAATGAAGAGAGAGGATGGAGTTACTGTGAGTAGAAGTGAGGAAGTGAAAGAAGTGTGGAAGAGGCATTTTGATGGTCTGATGAATGGGGGGACGGGAGGGGAGGCGGTGGTGACATGTATGGGGATGGAGGCAGATGGTAGACGACAGGATGTACAGGGAGAATTAGGAAGGGGAGAGGTTAGGAAAGCAATAGGAAAGTTGAAGATGGGAAAGGCACGGGGGTGGATGGGATAACTGCTGAAATGTTAAAGTGTGGGGGGGAGGTAGTGGTGGAGTGGATGTTGCTTATATGTACATTGGCTTGGAGACAGGGAGAGGTGCCAGAGGATTGGAGAAGAGCCATAATTGTACCTTTGTACTGTATAAGGGAAAGGGGAGTAAGGATGAGTGTGGTAGCTATAGGGGAATAAGCCTTCTTAGTGTACCGGGGAAGGTGTATGGGAAGGTTCTTACTGAGAGACTGATTGAAGTAACAGGGAATAAAGTTAGTGAGGAGCAGGGAGGGTTCAGAAAGGGTAGAGGATGTGTGGACCAAATATTTGCATTAAAATCAATAGTGGAGAAATATATTGGGAAGGGTAGAAAGTTGTATGCTGCCTTCATGGACTTGGAGAAGGCATACGATAGGGTTGATAGGAAAGCTATGTCAGAGGTGTTGAGAATTTATGGTGTTCGGGGGTCTTTGCTGAAAGGCATTGAGGCCTTTTATGCAGAGGCTACAGCATGTGTGCGGGTAGAGGGTGATCTAAGTGAGAGTTTTAATATTAGTGTAGGGTTCAGACAGAGATGTGTTATGTCACCATGGCTGTTCAATATATATATGGATGGTTGTATGAGAGAGATGAAAACCAAAGTGAATGGTCTGGGGGTGAAATTGAGGCTTAATGAAGCAAATTGGTCCTTGGTGGCAAGTTTATTTGCGGATGACACTGTGTTGATGGCTGAGAGTGAAAGGGAGTTACAGAGAGTGGTAGACGAATTTCAGTCTGTGTGTAAACGAAGGAAACTGAAGGTAAATGTTGGTAAAAGTAAAGTGATGGTGTTTGAGAGAGCAGAAACTGAAGTGATTGACTTTGCTACACCGTACAGAGCGGAAGTACCAACTGGGACTAAGTGTGAGATAACTCTGAGGGGTGAGAGGATGGAGGAAGTGAAGGAGTTTAAGTACCTGGGTACAGTTCTGTGTAAAAATGGAAGTATGGAAGGAGAAATTAGGGAGAGAGCAGTGAAGGGTAGACAAGTCATAGGATCATTGGGAAGGATTATGAAGGGTAGAAGAGCGAGTATGGAGGTGAAAAGGGGACTGAGAAATAGTATAATCCTGCCGATGCATATGTCAGATGCATGGACATGGAGTAGGGCACATAAGTCTAGAATAGGTGCTGTGGAAATGAGTTACTTGAGAGGAGCATGTGGGGTGTCTAGAGGGGATGGAAAAAAGAAATGAAAGTGTGTACGAGAGATGTGTCATGACTGAGAAGGCAATTGGTATTGAGCGTGGAGTGGTTGAGAGAGTGAAGCGTAATACACTGAAATGGTTTGGACATGTAGAGAGAATGCAAGGCGAGGAATTTGTAAAGGTGTATGGAAGTGAAGTATGTAAAGGAGAGAAACGTGAGGGGCAGAGGAGGGCTTGAACAAGTAAGGAGGGAGTGTTGGAACAGGGAGAACTGGAGACACTTCTGCCGTGGCCACCCCCTTGGAGGGAGTTCCCGGAGGGAACGAGGCGTCAGAGCTATAGATAGATAGATAGATAGATAGAAGACATTCTATTGTCCAAATTTTCCCTAAACTTCATACATCTTAGGTTTCTGAGATGAAATTGCACTGGAGTTCGATATTTTGCCAGTACTAGATGAATCTATGAATGTTAGATTACTTACCAGACTTCTTAATCTTTTTACTGGACAATAATTCTTTATGACGAAAACACAACGAGGTTATGTGAAAATCTGAGGAATTAGAAAATATGGTGGGCATTTTAGTTTGTCTTGAAGCACCTTAATATAAATTATATATAAGCAAGAAATTTTTTAAAGTGTCCAGTTTCAAACAGGTAGTTAACTATGTGTTTTGTTCGCTTCTCTGTGTACGTGTTAACAGACAGGAAGTATTCGGGCACACTACTGGCAATCATGTATCCATAGATATACATATCCTCAGCATTCCTCATTAGTTGCTCATAAGTTATACTAACTGGAACATTATTTTTCTTCATTGCTTGTTCAAATTTGTTCCAATAACAGTTCAGTAATTCTGTCAAGTGCTGTTGGTAGGCACTGGGTTTGCCACTCAAGAACAGCAGTGTGATGATGTCACACACAGGATTTCCTAACCTTACAAATTGCCAATCAATTATGGATGCTGTTGTGTCATCCTGGTTGATCATGACATTACCAGTCCAAAGGTCATTATGAATAAGGGTGTTCAGAAGTGGGTACCTGGAAGCTACATTTATCAGGTCTACAACTTTGGTTAGTAAGGCTTCAAGAGTGGATGCAATCCTGCTGCCAGCAAACATTTTTATCTGTCGTTTAATGCCAGCCCTAACATTTTCTATCATAATACACTTTTTCCTTGGAAAGTTAAAGCAATGGTGACCATGGCGACTGAGAGTGGCAAGTCCTGCAGCGTGTATAATGGCAATAGAACTTAAAATGCACTTCAGTTGCTCCAGGGTGTTTCCCTCAGGTTCTATCACCACTCTGAAGTTTCTTGTGCTAAGGTCTTGGAGGACAATGGTAAACACTTCATTTTTCTGGCCACCCCAGAACAGCTTGGGGACTGGATGGGACAAATCACTCTTCTTGCAGAAGGTTGTAAACTCTTCTGACTTGGTATACTTGTAGAAATCAACCTCACATCTTGCTAGGTCAAGTTTTCTCACAATTTCCAACTGACTGGGCTCCTTTGGCATGCACTTCAAAACAAGCGACACACTTTTCTCAGTCCTGGGACATGTTTCCTTCTCTTCACTTGAAATGAATTTAACTCTGACGAATCCAATCTCACTCAGGTATCCATTTCTGACCTCAGGTGACTTGACTGTCCATTCTGTAATTTTGACAGAGTGACCCAAATCATAAGACAACAGCTCCTCTAGCCACTGTTTACTGAGGTGCTTTGGAGACACAAGTGGAAACAGAGTTGTCTCATTCATTTTCTATACCTTAACAATTAGTGAATGAGTGTTTCATATAGTCAGTACTTACTGAACTAAATCCAAGTAAACCTCTCACTCTGGAATGATGATCTGTTCTGAAATGCAATTAGGGATTATTGGTAAAGTGGAACCAGCACAGCTGGATTGCTATAGAATACTCCCCTTCTCCAGCCCAGGCCCCGTATAGGCATAATCTGGGCTAGAAGGGTCTATTCTGTGAAGATCATCAGAAGTAAATATAAATTCAAATCTGGCGCTGTACTGATATGGGAGCCACCTGGTGGTGGCCTGTAGAGGTACTGACCCCGCTCTGGAGTAGCGGCCGCTCGTCCACTCTCTCGCGGAACACGTACTGGTCAACATCTACGCTCCTCACTGCTTCGCTATGGTATTGTGTCCACGTGTTCCTGCTATCGTTTCTACTGTGTTCTAGTGGCTTGCCTGCTTTGCAGATGTGTGTGTGTGTTTTGTGCGTAAGGGTTTTTAGTGTGTGGGGACAGTTTTTTCTTTCCCTGGGGGCTGGGTTCGTTACGTCCCTCCCCTAGGAGTTAATTTCGGGGCCTCTTTTTTCGGGGTTTTTCCCCTACCCTACCCTACCCTACCTCCCTTCCACCCTGCCACTAGTACACTTCGGTTAGTGTTTTCCTCGGGGTTTTGTAGCCCTTCAGCGTGTGTGTTCTCCCCCACGTGGGGCCCTTGCCTCCCCACGTGGTGCTTAGTGGGGGCTCTTTTAGTCCCCCTTGGTGCTCCTTCCCCGAGTGTTGTGTAGTGTTATTTAGTGTTGCAGGCGGCGAGGATTGTGCCCAGGTCCTCGCTCCTGCCTCCCTGTGTGTTTACTGTGTTTTTCCCCAGTGTGTGTTTTTTCCCTGGGGTATGCCCCTCAGGCTGTCTGTGCCTCTCCTTTCGGGGGCTGCGGACCGGTGTTTTTTCCGGCCCGTGGGTAGGGGTTTGGCTTACGGGTTTTTTTCCCCGGGTAGTGCGTGTGGGGGTTTGTATGGTGGGGGGTTTTTCCCGGTAGCAGGGGGGCTGGCTGCCCCCGCTACCCGTCCACCTTTTTTATTTTTATGTGGTTTCTCGTGTATTTTGTGCTGTGTACGCGTGGATTCACGTGTTAACTCCCTATGTGTGTTTTTTCTCCCTCAGTCTACTCGTGCCTTATGTGCCTCTACGGGGTGTACTGTGCGGGCCACCTGCATTGTTCGCCTCACGCACCCTGCTTCACGCCCAAGGGTTACGACCCTTTGGCGTGTGGTGTGTGCCGCCCCTGGGCTGAGTTGTGTCGGGAGATTCCCGCCGCTGCTCGCTCCAAGCTCCCTGCCCTTGCCTCCCTTCCTACCGCTTGGACTAGGGCTAGGAGAATGGCACACAAACGAGACGGCTCTTCCTTGACATGGGCGGACCCTGTGTTTGGGACCGAACTGGGGTTATCCAGGACCCGGTACCCTTCGACGTGCCTCTCGGAGTCTCAGGGGATCGAACCTCTGGCGACCCGAGAAGGTACATCGCCATCCCTAGACGGAACTACGACTCCTTTCCGAGGCTTCCCGCCCCAGGAAGCGAGCGAGTCCGTCGCGCTGGCCACCCAACTTACCTCACCGGTACAAGGGCCCAGCGGGGATCCTACCGCTTCGTCGCCCCCAAGAGCTGGCTCTTCGGGCCGCTCTCGGGGGCGCAAGCGCTCTGCGAAAAGGTCCCGCCACGCTAAGAAGACCCGGACTCGCCGTCGTTCTCCTTCCTCCTCGTCGTCCTCGTCGGAGGACTCGCCCTCTCCCGTCCGCAAGTCCCTCAAGGGTAAGCGGAGGGAGCAGAGCCCTTCGTCGAGGAAGATTGCGCGGATTATCCGCACTCTTGTACCTTCTGCCCTTCCTGCTTACCCGCCTACCGGTCCCACTGTCCTACCTCCGGTAGCGGCAGCGGTACCCGTTCCTGAACCCGCCCTTCCTCTTCCCCTCCCTGCCTCGTCGCCGGCCGGGGACTCGAGTCCTCCCGGGGATTTTGGAGCCGTTCCCGTTCCTCCAATCTCTCCTGGGCTCGAGTCCGCGACCGGTATCCTGGCGGAGGAGCTGGCTACCTCTTCTCCTCCTTCCCCGTCGCCACCTTCTTTGGACGACGGGTACCTTCCCTACTCTTGGGCCTCCCTTCCTCCATCCTGGACTCATTCTTCGGAGGAGGGCAGACTGGTTGCGTGGTCTCCTGACCCTTCACAACCAGACGTTTGGGTAAGGAGGGACGACGTCCTAGTAAAGTGGGGAGCTGACGAGAAGGGCGACGCGGTGCCCTTTTATAAGGTTCGCTCAATCTCCGCCCCAGTACCCACGTCGTCGAAGGTCTCCTCTGCAGCTACCTTGGATGCGATGGGCTTCTTGGTGGAGTACAGTCATTTACAGCTGTCCCAGGCCTGGAAGATTGACCGGTCCTCCGGGAACACGGCAATCTTCCTGTCCTCGGACGCTTACTTTCCGGGGGATAAGGGCGACGGGGACTTGGACATCCCATCCCTTCTCCTTAAGTCCCTGGACCACCAGAAGCCCACCGCCTCCAAGAAACCACCTCCTCCGTCTTTCCCCGTCATCCTCCCTCCTTCCCGCGCCCAGTCGGGTTTGAGGGAATGCCTGTGGAAGACGGAGAAGGAGCCAACGGTCCCCTACCATCTGAGGGAGCTCGACGGTAAGCTGAGACAGGCGGAAACAGCCGCCCGGTTGGAGCTGTCCCACATCATCTCCACCGGTGCGGCTGTTTCCCTACTACGGGACTGTGTCAGTTCCCTCACCACCACCTTCCACGAAATGTCAGGCTTACAACTAGCGTGAGTACCGTTACTTCTCTTTGTTATTTTGTGGGATACAGGGTATCTCAGTTAACCTCTCGAGTCTCTAACCTCGGGTTCGCTCGGTTTTTCCTGTTTCTCCCCTACAGTGACACGCTCACGTCCATGGTCACCGTTTTGGAAGGTGTCGGGGCCATGACGACACACAATCTTCGGGAGGCGGCGAGGAATTTCGCCGAGGCTAGACTGGCGACCCGCCAGGCGGCCGCCAAATCCGCTCCTGATATGGCGCAGCGGGGCGTGGTACGTGCTGCTCCACTATCCCCTGCGCTGTTCGACCAGGCAGCGACGGATGCGGTCTTCTCTTCCCTCCCGGCGGTTATTAACCTCCCAAAACCTTCCACCTCCAAGTAAGTTCCATTCTGTTGAGTCATTACTTTGAGGATTGTTTACATGTTTTTGGAGATAGAGGGGAATTCGTGGGTCTGCTCCTAACCAGTCTGTTTGTCCGTAGGCCACGTGCCCCACAGCCAGCCAGACCAGCGTTCCAGCCTCGCAGGCCCTCCCAGCCTTCGAGACAACCCAGGAGCTCGTACCCCACCCCTCCACAGCAGCACCCCAGGTTCCACCACCGGGGCCAGCAGCCGTTTCGTGGGAGAGGGCAGGGCTCCAAACCCTATCCCAGGTCCAAGCCCTCCTTCTCCCACCCCTCCCAGGACTGCTCCACTTGAGGTTCCCGTCAGGGGGTGCCTCACGGGGTGGTCAGCAGCCTGGCCGTCCCATAATTGGGCAGCAAGAGTGGTTTGCCAGGGCCTGACTTGGCCCTGGATTTCAGTCCCGGTGAGTAACTGTTCTTCTCACCCTCCTTGTTTTGACATTTCTGACATACGACATAACCTCCCCACCTTGGTTTCCCGTTACGGTCAAAATCAGGTGTCCCGTTACGGTCAAAATCTCTCCCTCACTCCATGTCCCCCTTCCCCGATTCCCTCGGGTCCCGGCTAGGATTACCCGTGTACCCCACTGACATCTGTCACTTTCCGTTACAGCCGCTACGTCTACCTCCTGCCTCAGCCAGAGTGTCACCTTTGGTCGTCCCGCATGTGAGAGAAATGCGGGAAAAAGGGGTAGTGGAGCGGACGACGGGGAGGGTCTTTCTTTCTCGTTTATTCACGGTCCCCAAAAAGGACCCGGGAAAAACGAGACTGGTAATGGACCTGAGCAACCTAAACAAGTTCTTGAAACCTTTACATTTCAAGATGGTTTCGGTTGCTCAGGTCCGCAGTTCTTCGAAAGGGGGACTGGTTAGCATCCCTGGACCTCCAGGATGCGTACTGGCACGTCCCGATCCACCCCAGGTTTCGCCGATTTCTGGCATTCCAGGTGGGGACGGAGACGTTTCAGTTTACCAGGCTCCCTTTCGGTCTCTCTTTAGATCCTCGGGTCTTCACAAAGCTCGTGAGGGTGGTGGCATCCCGTCTGGTGGAGGCGGGTGTCCCCACCCTCATGTACCTGGACGATTGGTTGCTTCACGCTCCCTCCAAGGAACAGGTAGCAAACAACGTCAGGGTAGCAAGGGGGGTGCTAGAGGAAATGGGGTTCCTGTTGAACATCCCCAAGTCCTCTCTCACCCCTGCTCGCAAACTGTGTTGGCTGGGAATAGAGTGGGACTCTGTTTCGGCCACCCTCTCGCTCGCTCCAGACAACGCCCGCCGGACCCTCCGCCACGTCCGCCAGGCTTACTTTTCCCGTACTTTCTCTCGCCGCCAGTGGGAATCATTGCTCGGGTCCCTAAACTTCGCGGCCCCCGCAATGCCCCTGGGACGACTGAAGCACAGGAGACTGACACGGGAGGTAAACCTCCACCTATCCCCCGCACACAGGGACCTTCCCAGGCAAGTTTCCCAGACACTGCACCGTCTCCTTTGCCCCTGGCTACGTCCACGTGCCCTGCGTCAGCGAGTTCCCTGGGTATTTCCTCCCCCGGGGATCACGGTGGCGACAGACGCATCGGATGTAGGCTGGGGATACCAGTCTTGCCTGGGACATCAGCGGTGCGGGGGATGGAAGGAAGAGGAGAGGCTACTACACATCAACGCTCGGGAGTTGATGGTAGCAAGGGAGTGGCTCAACAGACACCCCCAGTTCTCCAGGATAGGCGTCCGTTTCGATATGGACAATGTTGCGGCCGTGCAGTGCCTGCAGAGACAAGGCACTTCACGGTCGGAAATTCTCCTGTCCCTGTCAGAACAAATTTTCTCGATAGCGGCCAAGAGGGCAATTCACCTCTCGGCCCGCTATGTGCCAGGGCGGGAGAACGATTGGGCGGACGCACTATCCAGGTTCAGAGGGACGTCAGTCGAGTGGCAACTGCGTCCCCCTGTGTTTGAGTCACTCTGCCTTCGCTATGGGACACCGGAGGTGGACCTTTTCGCCTCCCCATCCACGGCCCAACTTCCTCTGTTCCTGACCTTCTCAACCAGGAAAGAGGCGGGAGGCCCGGACGTCTTCACGGAGGACTGGAACAGGTGGGGGTACCTCTATCTTTTCCCACCCCCAGCAACGTCAGTCCTCCTGCAGGCGATCCTCAAGTTGCGCGCATTCAGAGGGAGGGTACTCCTCATAGCCCCCCTCTGGCCAGTGCAACCGTGGTTCGGAGAACTGTCCCGGTGGTGCCCTCATCCTCTTCAGTTGGGATCGGCGTGCCTCTCTAGCACTCTGTCCGCACCACTCCAAGCGTCACTGAAACTACACGCTTGGAGTTTCTACGGGGAGTCCTCAGCGAACGGTTCACTGAGGGAACAGTGGGCAAGATGCTGAGGGCTCATCGCCAGTCGTCGGTGCGGCAGTACAAATCGTGCTGGAAAAGATTCCAGGACTTCTTGCGACGACATCCCTCCATGGTCATCTCGGAGGACACGGTCCTGGAATTCCTCACGTGGCTCGCCGATTCCACCAACAGGGCCCCGGCGACGGTGCTTGCGCATCACGCAGCCCTGTCTGATCCCCTCCTCCTAGGTTTTAATATTAAAGTGTCGGAGAGGCCTCTCTCTCTACTGAGGATGGGGATTCCTGGTCCCTTCACTGTGTCCTTACGTACCTGACCTTCGAGGGGGTCCCTCTGGAGGTATGCCACCTCCTCCAGAAAGCTCTCTTCCTGCTCGCCTTAGCTACAGGTTACAGGGCCTCTCAGTTGGCAGCCCTGACCCGTCATCCAGCCTTCTCCTCTGTAAGTCCTAACCTTACCTCTTTGACTGTCTCCCCCTCTCCTACTTTCCTAGCTAAGACTGAGCAGGCTGACGACAGGATTGGCCCTCTCGCAGTACCCTCCTTCCTGAGGGATGGAAGTTTCCACCCACTCTGTCCAGTCCACGCCTTCACAGCTTATGTGGAGGCGACGAAGGAGGCTTCCCCGGACCACCTCTTCTACAACTCCAGGTCTTGTAAGCCTCTCTTCCCCAGGTCCATCGCTCGCCTTCTTTGCCGAGTGATCGAGAACGGGGATCCCGGACACGCTCCCAAGGCACACAGCGTTTGGGCCTGGCCGCCTCCCACGCCTTTCTCAGAACTCACTCGGTGGAGCAGGTACGGGATCTGGGGGGCTGGACGTCCACCTCCTCCTTCAGGATGAGGTATCTGTTCCATTCGCTCTCCTCTACCCCCTGTGTGGCGATGGGGACTCCGCCCACCTTATCACAGGGTCCCCGTGGGAGACATAAAAGGGGGAGGGGGCTCCCGAAGGGAAAAGGTCGGGCGACTTAACTCCAGTCACCAATTCATCCCATACGTCATCTCCATTCTGTACAGTCTCACGCTCATCCCCATGTCATTCATGTTGTACATATGGTGCTGGCTTTAATAAATTACATTGTTATGGAATTTTTCAGTATTTATTTTCCGAAGCATATATGATAATTAATACTATGATGGGTGACTGGATATAATAAACACATGGTTATAACATCTTGGTGTTTCTTTCCTCTCAGGATATTATTACCCGAACTTGGGCCATAGCCTAGGTTCGGAGGACTTTAACAAAAAAGGGGTGGGGGGGGGGGCCTCGAACCCCCCTGCCTAACCCCTCGAGTCTGACTATAAAGACCTTCTACTGGTAACACTTTCTGGGTTATAACAGAAAGTTGACTGTATATGATGATAATAAATTATATATAAGTAAAAACACTTCCAAAACAGCTAACACCCTAGCTCTGGGAAGCCGTTTTTACTATGGTTTCACCTCTAGTATGCTTTATACGAGTCCCTGCTCCTTACCGCTCTTCATAGGGGCCGTGAATGCCTCCTCCTCACCTCCCACCTACCGCATCGCATGCATAGCAATCCAGCTGTGCTGGTTCCACTTTACCAATAATAGTGCATTTGTCGCGGCAATTGTACTTATTGGTTGTGGAACCAGCACAGCTTTTACTGTTCCACCCGCCTCCCGATGCGGCAGGCATTTTCTTTCTTCTCATTTGAGTGGACGAGCGGCCGCTGCTCCAGAGCGGGGTCAGTACCTCTACAGGCCACCACCAGGTGGCTCCCATATCAGTACAGCGCCAGATTTGAATTTATATTTACTTTTGATGATCTTCACGGAATAGACCCTTCTAGCCCAGATTATGCCTATACTGGGCCTGGGCTGGAGAAGGGGAGTATTCTATAGCAATCCAGCTGTGCTGGTTCCACAACCAATAAATACAATTTAAGCGGCTGAAAGCCGCGACAAATGCACGAATTTAACACTGTAAGTTATAATAATCAGTTTTAGAGAGGATAATAAAAATCAGTCTGATGAGTGAACAGTTTGCCCAGTAAGTATACTGTATTGTGGAGCATGGCATAAATTTGATACAGTGGGACTTGATTATAAAATACTAAACACAGATGATGAATGCACAGTGATAAAAGAGATGCCTTTTTTCAGGCCAAGAAAATACACAAGGACAATATAATTTAACCTTTTGTCAATACTTAAAACTACCATGTCAGTAGGTAAATTATCAGTTGCTGCTTTGGCAGAGACATACCACCAAAATAATTTACACAAGCTCCAGATCTTGGCTGGTTGAAAATTGTAAGCACTTCTGGGCTTCAATATCCACTCAAGGGTTTACATCTTTCATGATTTTGTCACCATGGTTCATACCTTACTACCTGTACAGAAAACACATTAAATTCAGTGAACGATGTACTAAGGTACTGAACAATGTTTTTACCATCACTCAAAAAATAAAATGGCCTGAGATGAATTGTTCTGAGAAATTACTATACATCCTATAATACTAGCATCATGAATAACTTACCTCCCACCAAACTAATATGAATAACTAGAGAAGAAACCACATTATGTAAACTGTGTCAACATAGAAAGAAATAGTCGGGGAAATCTATTCATTTTAAGTACAGT
Source organism: Petrolisthes cinctipes (assembly GCA_033782935.1). NCBI lineage: Eukaryota > Metazoa > Arthropoda > Malacostraca > Decapoda > Porcellanidae > Petrolisthes > Petrolisthes cinctipes. The sequence continues at coordinate 7,263 of JAWQEG010003074.1, read as the reverse complement.
ACCTGTATTGTACTTGGGAGAAGTGATGTGTAAAGATGGTTGAATTAAGTAGATGGGAAGAGCAAAAAAAAAAAAAAAAAGGCCTTGCAGGAAGCATAGGTTATAGGTGATTGATTTGAGGATGAAAAAAAGACTGTCCTAGGCCTGGAAAACCCTATAGGACAAGGGAGAAGGTGATAGAGAGGCAAGTATGAAGGAATTAGAAGGAAATGAAGGGCAGTTGAAAAACATAAAGAGAGTGCGCAGTGGCAATATCGTAACCAATGGGGTTCAGAGGTGCGGCCATTGCGTACTGGCTACTGTTTGACATTGGGAAGTTTTAAAAAGCACCTCGGTGAACAAGTCTCACCCCGCCTCCACGTGGTAACCTCGGGGGACACCTCCCTATTTTTAGTTGATTTTATTTTAAAAGGCTGGAGGTGAAGCCAAAGGGGGAGGCGGTGTGGGGGCACATTAGGTCCACCCACATATAGGTTTTAAATTTCTGTAATGTATATATTTTATATGTATATATTCTAATGACGTATATATTTTTTTAAGTGTTATTATGTAATTCTCTTTTTCTTCTTATTATTGTGGTGTTTTTTAAGACCTTGACAATGTTGATGGCCCGTGTCCCTCCGGGAATGAGCGCTGCGTTGGCCTTGCCAGCCACCAGCGGCCCCCCAATGGGGGGACGGACGGCTGCGGCTAGTGGCGGGGAGGGGTCTCCAGTCTGCCCAGTGAGGGGCAGGAAAGGGGATGAATACTTGAGGGTGGTTGGGATCAATGTGAATGGAATGGTGAATGAGGTGAAAAGGAGAGAGATAGTTGGAGTGTTGCAGAAGAAGTAGAATAGATGTGTGTGGGATAACAGAGACGCATGTGAAAGGATGGGGGGTGGAAGAGAGTGGGGATGGAGGGAAGAGTGTGTTGTGGGAAGGAATAGAAGGAGGTGTGGTATGGACTGGTATGGATGAAAAAAGTAAAGGGAGAGGAAAGGAAGGGTGTGCATTGTTGGTGTCTGGGAGGGTGTGGAAAGGAATAGATGGGCATGGAAGGAAGGGAACAAGAATAGTATGGTTGACTGGCAAGATTGGTATTGTGAAATATGCATGGGTCTGCGCGTATGCTCCGGTGAACGTGCAGACCAAAGTGGGAAAGGCAAAAATGATAGAGTTCTGGGATGAAATGAATGAATGTCTAAGAAAGTTTGAGAGTGGGAGGAGGATAGTGTTGATAGGAGACATGAATGGGAAGGTAGGGAATGAGAGAAGAGGAAATGTAGTTGGCAAGTGGGGTGTGAATGGGATAAATGAGAATGGTGAGTGCCTGGTGGATGTGTGTGCCGAGGCAGGGTTGTTCCTCGCCAACACCTGCTTCGAGCACAGACTGATCCACAGGTACAAGTGGAAGAGGAGGGACGAAAGGGGAGAGCAAATGAATTTGATAGATTACATAGCTGTGGATGAAAGGTTAAGGAAAGATGTGATGGATGCTAGAGTGGTGAGAGGAATGTTTCAGTGCTCTGACCACTATGCGGTGTTGGCAAGGATTAGAGTCAGGGCAAAATGGGAGTATGGTAGGAAGGATAGAGGGGGGAACAAGAGAGCGGTGGCAAGTGGAAGATTGAATGACAGTGAGTACAGAGAGGTATATAAGAGGAGGGTGGGTGAGGTGCTGGAGGATGCAAGGCTGAGTATGGGGGAGGGAGTGGGAGTGAATGAGGTGTATGAAGTGTTTAAGGCAATAGTAATGAGAACAGCAGCAGAGGTAGTCGGATATAAGACACAGAAGAGGGGCAAGAAAGGGAGTGATTGGTGGTCAGATGAAGTGAAAGATGCTGTAGAGAAGAAAAGGAAGGCATATAGGAGAACATTACAGAGGAATGTGTCAGAGGAAGTGGAAGAGAGAATACAATGTATGTAAGAGACAAGTGAAGAGGATGGTGAGTGAGAGTAAAAGGAGAGTGGATGAGGAGTTTGGCATGAAACTGAGTGAAAAGTTTAAAGAAAACAAGAAATTATTCTGGAAGGAGGTTAAAAGAGAAAGAGGAGAAGGAAAGTCTGGTAGTGTGAGAATGAAGAGAGAAGATGGAGTTACGGTGAGTAGAAGTGAGGAAGTGAAAGAAATGTGGGAGGCATTTTGATGGTCTGATGAATGGGGGGACGGGAGGGGAGGCGGTGGTGACATGTATGGGGATGGAGGCAGGTGGTAGATGACTGGGTGTACAGGGAGATTTAGGAAGGGAAGAGGTTAGGAAAGCAATAGGAAAGTTGAAGATGGGAAAGGCACCGGGGGTGGATGGGATAACTGCTGAAATATTAAAGTGTGGGGGGGAGGTAGTGGTGGAGTGGATGTTGCTTATATGCACATTGGCTTGGAGACAGGGAGAGGTGCCAGAGGATTGGAGGAGAGCCATAATTGTACCTTTGTATAAGGGGAAGGGAAGTAAGGAGGAGTGTGGTAGCTATAGGGGAATAGGCCTTCTTAGTGTACCAGGGAAGGTGTATGGGAAGGTTCTTACTGAGAGACTGGTTGATGTAACAGGGAATAAAGTTAGTGAGGAGCAGGGAGGGTTCAGAAAGGGTAGAGGATGTGTGGACCAGATATTTGCATTAAAATCAATAGTGGAGAAATATATTGGGAAGGGTAGGAAGTTGTATGCTGCCTTCATGGACTTGGAGAAGGCATACGATAGGGTTGATAGGAAAGCTATGTCAGAGGTGTTGAGAATTTATGGTGTTGGGGGATCTTTGCTGAAGGGCATTGAGGCCTTCTATGCATGTGCAAAAGCATGTGTACGGGTAGAGGGTGATCTAAGTGAGAGTTTTAATATTGGTGTAGGGCTGAGACAGGGGTGTGTTATGTCACCATGGCTGTTCAATATATATATGGATGGTTGTATGAGAGAGATGAAAGCCAAAGTGAATGGTCTGGGGGTGAAGTTGAGGCTGAATGAAGCAAATTGGTCCTTGGCGGCAAGTTTATTTGCGGATGACACTGTGTTGATGGCTGAGAGTGAAAGGGAGTTACAGAGAGTGGTGGACGAATTTCAGTCTGTGTGTAAACGAAGGAAACTGAAGGTGAATGTTGGTAAAAGTAAAGTGATGGTGTTTGAGAGAGCAGAAACTTAAATGATTGACTTTGCGACACCTTACAGAGTGGGAGTACCAACTGGGACGAAGTGTGAGATAACTCTGAGGGGTGAGAGGATGGAGGAAGTGAAGGAGTTTAAGTACCTGGGTACAGTTCTGTGTAAAAATGGAAGTATGGAAGGAGAAATTAGGGAGAGAGCAATGATGGGTAGACAGGTCATAGGATCACTGGGGAGGATTATGAAGGGTAGAAGTGTGAGTATGGAAGTGATAAGGGGACTACGAAACAGTATAATCCTGCCAACACTGACATATGCGTCGGAGACATGGAGTAGGGCTCATCAGTCTAGAATAGGTGCTGTGGAAATGAGTTACTTGAGAGGAGCATGTGGCCTTACTAGGCGGGATGGAGAAAGTAATGAGAGTGTATATGAGAGATGTGGTATGAGTGAGAAGGCAATTGGTATTGAATGTGGAGTGGTTGAGAGAGTGAAGCGTGATACATTGAGATGGTTTGGACATGTAGAGAGAATGCAAGGTGAGGAGTTTGTAAAGAAGATGTATGGAAGTGAAGTTGTGGGACCTGGTGTGAGAAGAAGACCGCCGGTTAGATGGCAGAACAGAGTGGAAGAGTATGTAAAGGAGAGAAACATGAGGGGCAGAGGAGGGCTTGACCAAGTAAGGAGGGAGTGTTGGAACAGGGAGAACTGGAGGCACTTCTGCCGTGGCCACCCCCTTGGAGGGAGTTCCCGGAGGGAACGAGGCATCAGAGCTATAGATAGATAGATAGGCTGTGGTGATAGGTGAGCTAGAGGATAATGTAAGAGGTGAAGAAAGAACTGAGAGATTATATTTATTTCCTCCATTAGAGGGAAGAAATCAGTTGAAATTACAGACCATGGAGATAGTGTAAATAGTTTAAGAACAGCATATAGCACAAATTATTTGATCGTGGAAGGAAAACATGCAAAAATTCAAAGCAGGCCAGAGAGCATTTGTTACTTAAATGGAACAAGAAAATGGACAAATACTGTTACAAGAAATAAGCGCATAAAACAGGCCCCATATGTTTAGTCATTATTTTCTTCATTATGGAAAAAAAAAAAAAAAAAAATGTGGTGTTGGTTTTTGAACAATGTATGGGAAAGATACCTATGTACAATATACTGTAATGTACTGCATATACATATCTACACTAGACACGAATAACAAGTACAATTAGGGACCTAAATTTAGTATTGGTTCATACCCTTCAATATCTAAAGATTTTATCCACCTTGTGAATTTGTGAGGAAAAAAAGTAATTAATGAAGTGGTAGTTCTTGTTTTTGTTGATGTTCTCCCGGGGCAGAATGGCCTCCTGCCCCACAGACCCCTGGGACGCTCTGGTCATACAGTACATAAACTACGATATTAATGGTGTCACATCTTTCAAATCTTTTAGTTGCATAAGTTAATTTATGGATGGTTGATCAATACATAGCTTTAGCCCCTCACTGTAAATAACAAGTTTGCAAGCCTCCACTAGTAAACCTATGAATTGAGGAAGGCAGTGAAGGCACGACGGTCATGGAGGAAAGTGACAACAGCCCTAAACCGCTCCTCTGTAATCTTGTTATTGGGCAAAAGATCTGGCAGGGAGGCAGTGAGAAACATGTAGCCATACATCCATAATCTTTCAACATTATCCCTCAGCTGTTGGTATGTTACATTCATTGGTAAATCATTCATCTTCATGGCACTTGTTAACCTTTCCCAATAGCAGCTTAACACCTGGTCCAGATGGTATGTGTACACAGTTGGATGTGCACTCATAAATAGTAGAGTAATGATGTCACATATAGGGTTACCAATCTGGGCAAACTGCCAGTCAATGATGGCTGCAGTGTGATCATCTGCTGAGAACATGACGTTGCCAGTCCAGAGGTCACTGTGAATAATAGTGCTGAATAAAGGATGCTTCTTAGCAATGTTAACAAGGTCAACTGCACGTGTCCGGACCAAGGCCAAAATCTCAGCCCAGTGAGTATTGGCATACATATTATCCTGGATGTCCAGCCCTTTGTGTAGTAACTCCAGCAGGACACTAGAATCAAAAGGGATGTCCAGAGTGTGATGACTACCATGCCTTCTCATGTTGGCAACTCCTGCACTATGAATAACAGCAATTGATCTCAAAACACTCATAATTTGCTCTATGTTATTGCCCTCAGCTGGATTTACCATCCTGTAACCATCCATATTGAGGTTATGAAGCACGATGGTGAGAGCATCATCAGTCAGCCCTGACCAATATATCTTAGGAACTGGGTGTGGCAGCCCACTCTTTTTGCAGAAAGTTTTGAATTCTTTTGAGTTTGAGTAATTATAGAACTCAACCTCACGCTGGCCAAGATTTGCTTCTTTCACAAACTCTCTCACTTCCGGACCCTCAGGTAAAAACTTAACAACTAGAGATACCCTTTGGTCTTTCCCAGCTTGAGTGGAGTATATCACCTCCACATAGCATATCTCACTTAAGAAACCATCTCTGGAGAGTGGGGCTTTGGCAGAGAAGGCAGTGACTAGTGCCTCCTTCCTAAACTTGTGTGTGAGGATCTCTCCCAGCCAGGTCTCAGTGATCCCCTTCTGCGAGGTGAGAGGGGAGAGACCTGCTGCTGACATTCTCTCTTTTTTTCTAGAGAACAGACAGGGGTATGATATATGTCTTGGGTCAGTGGTTCTTGTCTGAAAAATAAATTGTGATTTTCTTATCTCTTATGGAGTGTAAAGACTAACAAAACACTCAAATTGTGTCAGTGTTTTTTAAAATCAAATTTCTGTCATGTTATATCATGTTTACTTAATCTTATATCCTTTCTGATGTTCAACATCTTGCTACTACATCACTTGAAATAATTATCTACTGTATGAAATCTGCTCTATTATCTATACGTGTACAGAAATGCAGTACAAATAATAGTAATTATATGATAACCTCATCACGATGAGAAGCTGCCTCTAGTGATGTACTAATGGGTAAACAGCCAAAATTTCCCTTCTAAAAGTACAAAACTGTATTGTAGTGTACAGTTCCAGTACATAGTTCTGATGAGGCTACCACCTTAACTTTATATTACAGTATAATACAGTACTGTACTTGTAATTCACTGTATTGAATTTGCAAGCTACTCCTACAAAGACATACTACTGTACAGTCACAATCCATATAATCTTTACCTCTCCAGCAGGAAACCTTGCCAGTTATTATACAATATATAATGGTTTAGTGATCTGAAAGTACTGTATATTGAAACTTCATAACAAAATTTTTGCAACTTAGACAGGGTTGCAGCTACTAGTCGAAGAATATAACTCCATGATTCCATTAATATTATGCATTAAAATAATGAGAGAGTGAGTTATCCTATTCGAGGATAACAACTTGGCTTATTATAGGATGTGCAGTTCATTAATATCATCATCATTGAGGGTATACTCTTGGCAGTGCTTTGCTGCACCAAGCTTTTGACACCATTTCCTGTGATCCCTTCAAGTGGACACCCTTCCCAACCCCAATACCTTCCAGTATAAATCATTGACTTGCTTCAGCCATGAGTTGTATGGCCTACCCTTGGCCTCCTTCACCCAGAGTCAACCCCTTCAGCCTCAGCTATAATCCAGTAAGTAGGGTCAGCCTCAGGTAAACAAACCATATGGCCATATGGTAGCAAGTTGGCATTTGTGAATCAAGCTGGTAGTAGGCATTGAATCAGTCTTACAGAATAATCACTGGCTGTTGCTAACAGTACAGCATAGCATTAACAAGAAAAAGACCCACATATCACAAAGAGTAATGTAATTTGTTGGAGGTTCACAATGGTACAGAAATTTTACTCAGAGCTCAGGTACATGGACATAAAGGAGCTCATGTCCCTAACCAATTACCGAGTGAGTCAGAATCATGTGTGACTAAATAAGGGAATGTTTCTTCTTTCATTCCCTACTCCCCTTCCTCTTCCCCCCACACACGAAAATACGTGTGTCTTTCTTTGTCATACACTTTCATCCAATTTTCCCAATCTCATATTGTCTCGCTTACAGTATGTCTTATGTCCCTTTCCCTTTCATGTTTCTATTTTTAACTGATAAGTGAAAAAGTGAGCATAAAAAACTATGAGTGATGTGTTCACTTTCTTCACTAGCC
>JAWQEG010003073.1:117500-120729 GCA_033782935.1 Petrolisthes cinctipes | reverse complement strand
CTAACCTCACAAACCACATCCTTCTACCACCATCTATCCTAAACTCTAACCATCTAACCTCCCGAAACCTTACTAACATCGCAATTTTAACGCTTCTCCTAGCCACCTATTCTAACATCCCCTATACTAACCTTACAACCATTATCCTTCTTAGACCACCTAACCTCACCACCAATCTTCTATCATCTCCTAACCTCACTACCACTACCCTCATTTACAACCTCCCCTATTCCCACCAAGCACCCCCAACACCTCTTAATCCTCCCCAACCCAACTACCCTCAGCATCCTTCCCCTCCCAACAAGTCTCCATCACCATCTTCTATCATCTCCTAACCTCGCTACCACTACCCTCCTTTCTAACCTCCCCTACTCCCACCAAGCACCCCCACCCCACTACCCTCAGCATCCTTCCCCTCCCAACAAGCCTCCACCACCATCTTCTATCATCTCCTAACCTCGCTACCCCTACCCTCCTTTCTAACCTCCCCCAACACCTCTTCACCATCCCCACCCCACCCCACTACCCTCAGCATCCTTCCCCTCCCAACAAGCCTCCATCACGCCCCTCACACACTGCCGGCTGGGATTAATATTCAATGCAGCATCACCACGAGGGCTCCCCCAAATAATGAATATTTTGGGCGAGGCGAAGCACAGATCAATACCTTCACTTGTGTCTCCGGGTTTTCCTACCTCTCTCCCTCCCTACCTACCTACCTTCCTACTCCATCTCACTGTCTCATTCCATTTTTCTCCCTCCCTCCCTCCTACTCCCTCTTACAGTCTCTACCTTACTCTTTCATTCCTTTAATTTTACTCCATTTCAATCTTTTTCATTTTTATATTACTCCCTCGCACATTTTCCGTCTCACATTCCCTTTTAATTTATTTCCATTTCATTCCTATACTCCCTCTCATACTTCACATCTCATCCACTCATTACTCTTAAATAATTCATTCTGCCTAACTTTCTCTCTTGTTCTTATATCTACTCCATATTATCCCTGCTTGTTTATATATATATATATATATATATATATATATATATATATATATATATATATATATATATATATATATATATATATATATATATATATATATATATATATATATATATATATATATCTAATGCCATTGTATATAATACAACAAATTCAAAGTTCAAAGTTCAATTCAAATTCAAAGACATTTGTGCTTCAAATACGATTACTATAAACCCAAGTCGCAAATGTAGAATGTGAGTATTACACACATTAATTTGTATGTTTATAAGCATACACCGTACTGAAACCATTTAATTAAATGGACACCGTGATGTAGTCAGAAAATTGGAGTTTTAGCGAGTCTTTCACTTACTGCCACGAACCACCACCTGCATTGAAGGACCTTGTTTTGTGGCATAGTCTGGAGGAATCAGAAGCCACCAAGTCTCATACACGATCACAGGGTCCTTAATATACTGAGTGAGGCTGAAATGACAACACTGACAGACAGACGAACGTGTGTCGTATGCTTCTGAAAGTTCCGCAAGTTTACTGACCACTACCACAACCATCACCACTACCACTACCACAACCACCACCATCACTACTATCACCATCACCACTACCACCACCACCACCAGCACCAGCACCAACACCACCACCACCACCACCACCACCACTACCACCGCCACCACCACCACAGCCACCACCACCACAACCATCACAACCAAAATTACGATCTCCTTGGTAGTGAACTGAGAGAAGTTGAGGGCAGGCAGTTGCTTGTTTCCAGTGTGTTGGTGCCACTATGTGTGATGGCATTCTCTCTCTCTCTCTCTCTCTCTCTCTCTCTCTCTCTCTCTCTCTCTCTCCTGTTATATAATGCTCACTTTGTAAACCTTATCTTTCCTTTCTCACATCTCTTTATAACTGTCTTTCTTTCTTTTCTCCTCTTTTCTTTTCTCTAGATTTACCTACGTTTACCTTGATCCCTTTTTTATATGGTAACTTTTCTTATTTTAGTCTACTTTTCTCTCTGCCACGTCGTTTCCTTGCCTATCTCTTTTCCCATATATACCTCTCTCTTTATCACTTATTTCCTTATTTTTGTCTACATTTCCTTGTCACTTTCTGTTTTAGCCTTTCTCTTATCACCGTCTTTCTTTCTGTCTCGCATCTTTATCACTTTCCTCCTGGACCCTATTTTACTACCGTCCACTTTTATCTCTCCACTCTCCTTTCTCAGTTTCTGTCTCTCTATATATACATTTAAATAGTTTCGTCTCTCAATTCGACTCCTGCTAATAATGGGATGAAAACAGTACAGGTAGTGCTTCTGTCTCATGCCTCCCCTCCCTCACTCTTCATTAATCATCATCCTAACCCCGACCCACATCCTCCCTTTCTCCTTTATTCTTACCCTTTCTCCCCTTCTTCCCCTTCTCCCCCCCTCCCCATCTCTCTCTCTCTCTCTCTCTCACACACACACACGTCATTTTTACCCTTTCTTTCACTCCTTCGTGCTCTATCTTTTATCTTCATTCTATCATACTCCTCTCCAATCCCTCTTCAATAATTCTCTATTCCCTCCCTCTTCTTCTCCTTTTTCTCGTTTTTCATCCTTTCTTTTCCTGCTGTAGCCTTCGACTCTTTGAAGCAGAGGGTATCCAATGCAGAATGCAGATACTCTTGATTCCTCTAAAGTATGCCAGGAAACAGAATCAATTGACAAAGATAATGGTGTTCTGGAGGTATAGTTTTGGAGGAATCAGTTGCTCCAGATTTACCACACTGTATTCTTCCCTTAATTAATAACCTTATGGATACATTTCATAAGAGGAGACCCCCCCACCAGTAATGATTAACTTCCTATTATGCTAGGTAAGAACAACGACTATATTGTATGTCACGAGACCTCTGTCGTCGTGGCCAGGATGATTAAACCCTGTACACGCCTGGTATATGGCTGTGAATGTTGAAACTCTTACCACTGCGTCACGAAGGGTGTAACAACTCCTCTTTCTGAATAAGAAGATATTTATTTACTCAACTGGTTAATTAATTTAGTCCACAGATGTTTCCTGGCACGCACCACACGCACACACACGCACACACACACACACACACACATATAATATATAATTATATTGGCTAACTCTACACGATTATTTGAGGTGATGTATGTACTGTACGTATTTATTACTTGTATGTCTATCTTAATGTAAAGGTGAAATAGCCAAG